>CM055909.1:14236586-14365033 GCA_029582155.1 Panopea generosa
ACCAAGTCCGTTAAATGGCCGCGACATACACATCAATGGGTAACCAAATATGTTACATGGTCGTGACGTACACATCACTGGGTAATCAAGTCCGTTGCATGGTCTTGACACACATCACTGGATAACCAAGTCTGTTACGTGGTCGTGACATACACACCACTGGATAATCAAGTCCATTACATGGTCATGACATGCACATCACTGGATAAACTAGTCCGTTGCGTGGTCGTGACATACACACCACTGGATAAACTAGTCCGTTACGTGGTCGTGACATACACACCACTGGATAAACTAGTCCGTTACGTGGTCGTGACATACACACCACTGGATAAACTAGTCCGTTACGTGGTCGTGACATACACATCACTGGATAAACAAGTCCGTTACATTATCGAGACATACACATCACTGGATAACCAAGTCTGTTACATGGTCGTGACAAACACATCATTGGATAACCAAGTGCATAACACAAACGTGAAATACACATCACTCGATTACCAAGTACGTTACATGGTCGTGACATACATATCAATGGATAACCAAGTCCGTTACATGGTCGTGACAAACACACCAATGGATAACCAAGTCTGTTACATGGTCGTGATATCACTGGATAACCAAGTCCGTTACGTCGTCGTGACATACACATCACTGGATAACCAAGTCCGTTATGTCGTCGTGACATACACATCACTGTATAACCAAGTCCGTCAAATTACCGTGACATACACATCACTGGTTAACATGTCCGTTACATGGTCGTGGCATACACATCACTGGATAACCAAATCTGTTACGTGGTCGTGACATACACATCACTGGATAACAAAGTCTGTTACGTAGTCATGAAATACACATCACTAGATAACCAAGTCCATTACATGGTCATGATATACACATCACTGGATAACCAAGTCCAAAACATGATCGTGAAATACACATCACTGGATAACCAAGCCCGTTACGTGGTCGTGACGAACACACCACTGGATAACTAAGTGTGTTACATGGCAGTGACATACACTATCACTAGATAACCAAGTCCGTCACGTGTTTTGCCATCACACCACTGAATTAACAAGTCCTTTACATGGTCGTGATATACACATCACTGGATAACCAAGTCTGTTTCGTAGTCGTGACATACACATCAGTGGATAACCAAGTATGTTACATGGTCGTGACATACACATCACTGGATAAACTAATCCGTTACGTGGTCGTGACACACACATCGCTGGATAACCAAGTCTGTTACATGGTCGTGACATGCACATCACTGGATAAACTAGTCCGTTACGTGGTCGTGACATACACACCACTAGATAAACCAGTCCGTTACGTGGTCGTGACATACACATCACTGGATAACAAATTCCGTTACATGGTCGTGACATACACATCACTGGATAACCAGGTCTGTTAGTCCGTTACATGGTCGTGACATACACATCACTGGATAACCAAGTCCGTTAGTCCATTACGTGGTCGTGACATACACATCACTGGATAACAAAGACTGTAACATGGCCGTGACATACACATCAATGGGTAACCAAGTCATTAAATTGCCGTGACATACACATCTCTGGGTAACCAAGTCCTTTTCATGGTCGCAACATATACATCACTGGATAACCAAGTCCGTTAGTCAGTAACGTGGTCGTGATATACACATCACTCGATAACCAATTACGCTACATGGTCGTGACATACACATCACTGGGTAACCAGGTCCGTTACATGGTCGTGACATACACATCACTGGGTAACCAAGTCCGTTACATGGTCGTGACATACACATCACTCGATAACCAATTACGCTACATGGTCGTGACATAAACATCACTGGGTAACCAGGTCCGTAACATGGTCGTGACTTACATATCACTGGGTAACTAAGTCTGTAAGTCCGTTACGTGGTCATGACATACACAAAACTGGATAACCAAGTCCGTTACAAGGAGGTGACATACACATCACTGGATAATCAAGTCCGTTACAAGGAGGTGACATACACATCGCTGGATAACCAAGTCTGTTAAATGGCCGCGACATACACATCAATGGGTAACCAAATATGTAACATGGTCGTGACGTACACATCACTGGGTAATCAAGTCTGTTGCATGGTCTTGACACACATCACTGGATAACCAAGACTGTAACATGGCCGTGACATACACATCAATGGGTAACCAAGTCATTAAATTGCCGTGACATACACATCACTGGGTAACCAAGTCCTTTTAATGGTCGCGACATATACATCACTGGATAACCAAGTCCGTTAGTCAGTAACGTGGTCGTGACATACACATCATTCGATAACCAATTACGCTACATGGTCGTGACATACACATCACTGGGTAACCAGGTCCGTTACATGGTCGTGACTTACATATCACTGGGTAACTAAGTCCGTAAGTCCGTTACGTGGTCATGACATACACATCGATGGATCACCAAGTCCGTTACATGGTCGTGAATATCACTGGATAACCAAATCCGTTACGTCGTCGTGACATACACATCACTGGATAACCAAGTCCGTTACGTCGTCGTGACATACACATCACTTGATAACCAAGTCCGTCACATTACTGTGACATACACATCACTGGTTAACATGTCCGTTACATGGTCGTGGCATACACATCACTGGATAACCAAGTCTGTTACTGTGGTCGTGACATACACATCACTGGATAACGAAGTCTGTTACGTAGTCGTGACATACACATCACTAGATAACCAAGTCCATTACATGGTCATGACATACACATCACTGGATAACCAAGTCCAAAACCTGATCGTGAAATACACATCACTGTATAACCAAGTCCGTTACATGGTCGTGACATACAAATCACTGGATAAACTAGTCCGTTACGTGGTCGTGACATACGCATCGCTGGATAACCAAGTGTGTTACATGGCCGTGACATACACACCACTGGATAAACAAGTCCGTTACATGGTCGTGATATACACATCACTGGATAACCAAGTCTTTTACATGGTCGTGACATACAAATCACTGGATAAACTAGTCCGTTACGTGGTCGTGACATACACATCGCTGGATAACCAAGTCTGTTACATGGTCGTGACATACACATCACTGGGTAAACTAGTCCGTTACGTGGTCGTGACATACACACCACTGGATAAACTAGTCCGTTACGTGGTCGTGACATACACACCACTGGATAATCAAGTCCGTTACAAGGAAGTGACATACACATCACTGGATAACAAATTCCGTTACATGGTCGTGACATACACATCACTGGATAACCAAGTCTGTTACATGGTCGTGACATACACATCACTAGATAACCTAGTCCGTTACGTGGTCGTGACATACACATCACTTGATAACCAAGACCGTTACATAGTCGTGACATACACACCACTGGACAACCAAGTCCGTTACATTGTTGTGACATACACATCACTGGATAACCAAGTCTGTTGCATGGTCGTGATATACCCATCACTGGATAACAGGTCTGTTACATGATCGCGACATACACATCACCGGATTACAAGTCTGTTACATGGTCGTGACATACACATCACTGGATAACCAAGTATATTACATGGTCCTGACAAACACATCATTGGATAACAGGTCTGTTATATGATCGTGACATACACATCACTTGGATAACTAAGTATGTTACATGGTCGTGACATACACATATCTGGATAACAGGTCTGTTACATGATCGTGACATACACATAACTGGATAACAAGTATGTTACATCGTCGTGACATACACATCATTTGATAACAAGTCTGTTACATGGTCGTGACATACACATCACTGGATAACCAATTCTGATACATGATCGTGACATACACACCACTGGATAACCAAGCATTGCTTGATCGTGACATACACATCACTGGATAACCAAGTCCATTACATGGTCGTGACATATACATCACTGGATAATCAAGCCTGTTACATGATCGTGACGTACACATCACTGGATAACCAAGTCCATCACATGGTTGTGACATACACATAACTTGATAACAAGTATGTTACATCGTCGTGACATACACATCACTTGAAAACAAGTCTGTTACATGGTCGTGACATACACACCACTGGATAACCAAGCATTGCTTGATCGTGACATACACTCCACTGGATAACCAAGCATTGCTTGATCGTGACATACACTCCACTGGATAACCAAGCATTGCATGGTCGTGACATACACATCACTGGATAACCAATTCTGATACATGATCGTGACATACACACCACTGGATAACCAAGCATTGCTTGATCGTGACATACACTCCACTGGATAACCAAGCATTGCTTGATCGTGACATACACTCCACTGGATAACCAAGCATTGCATGCTTGTGACGTACACATCACTGGATAACCAAGTCTGTTACATGATCCTGACATACATATCACTGGATAACTAAATCCATTACGTGTTCGTAATATACACATCACTGGATAAGAGGTCCGTTACAACGTCGTAACATTCACATCACTGGATAACTAAGTCCGTTACGTCTTCGTGACATACACATCACTGGATAACCAAGTCCGTTACATGGTTGTGACATACACATCACTGGATAACCAAGCCCGTTACATGGTCGTGACATACACAACACTGGATTACCAAGTCCGTTACATGGTTGTGACATACACATCACTAGATAACCAAGTCCGTTACATGATCGTGACATACACATCACTGGATAACCAAGTCTGTTACATGGTCGTGACATACACATCACTGGATAACCAAGTATGTTACATGGTCGTGACAAACACATCACTGGGTTACCTGACTTGCTACATGGTCGTGACATACACATCACTGGGTTACCTGACCTCCTACATGATCGTGACATACACATCACTGGGTTACCTGACCCGCTACATGATCGTTACATACGCAGAATTGGACAACCCGACCAGCCACCGGATCCTGGTGTGACTAGTACATATCCTTTAGAATGAATGATTTGTGAACGGTTGCACGTCGACACATAAATATTTCATTTTGCGCACGTACAGATTTATGGATGCGATGATAATAATAAATTAAATAAATATGGTTTAATTTTTTTTAGTAAAACTATTAACAAACAAATAATGAAGGAATCAATGAAGCGAATATTAATAAATATCATATAATGATAGTAAATAAAATAATTAAACCATTTACGGTTTTTTAACTAGAAATAATTCAAGAGTTAAAAAATCAAATATATAAGTTACATCAAAATGCTATTTCACACTATCGACCCTATAATACTGAGCTGAGCTCGCATTGGAGCAAAATCCACACAGTCGATCAGCATGGCCTCTATTAGAAAACATAATACCGACTAACTTAAGATACAGCTGGTATTGTTTATTGACTACTTTGTAATATATATGTATTTCACATACCTTCTTTCCTATCTTTATCATGGTAGTTTTCATTTTTTTTTTAAAAAATTATTTTGAACGAAAAAAGGGAGTGACGTTAGGTGATGGTTCCATTTATATTACTCTCAGTTAATCTTAATTATTATCTATGGCCATATTACCATAGTAGGTCATTGGGGGCCACTGTGGGTCATGAAGTGCATTTATTAATAAGAAACCTGTACTCTACAAGTCCACATATGTCGGTGTAATGGATGAGTATTTTAGTACACACAAAGGTACAAAGTTTGTAACTCTTACTTACCCAGGGTATATCTAGACTGAGGAGGAAATGGACAAGACAGTCACGTGGTTAGTATACTGTCATCGAAATAATAGAATGTATAATTAATGAAATAATAATTTTGCTTACATATTCCGAAACAAGATATTTCCTTTTTGCGTTATCTTAAAATGTTAGCGAATCCACTAGAGCGAATAGGTGTTTGGTGGTGTGTGAGGCGGGGTCAGTTTTGTATGATAAAGTTAATATTTGGTTTTATAACTTATGAATGAATAGAGCTTTACGGCGTACCAACATATTATAGGTTACTCGGCGCCAACAGGAATGACGATTTCAGGTTCAATCTATATGTAAAAAGCAACACATTAACATACAGATTAAATACACCAACACGTGAATATGCAGAATAAACCTAGTGTTTTAGCAAATTATATCGTATAACTCAAATTGTCGCTTCCTACGACATGCATAAGTCAGTGATTCTATTCTTGCCATCACTCATATGGCTCCCTCGAACCACACAGGGGTTTGTAATTTAACCACAACAGTGAACATGACAAAAATGATAAAATGAACATGACACCCATTCGGAGGATTCCTACCCCTCTGCAGAGATCGACAGTGATTCTATTCTTAGCCGGAATCAAACGGGCTAGGTTTTATAACTGAAATGTTTTCTTTTCCTCAATTGATGACCCAGCTTAATTCATCAGAAAATGTTGAAGTAAATGTTCAAGGACTTTTGAACTCTGTTCTCTCATTTAATCTAAGAATTAGACCTAGGCGACCACGATTGTTATTGATCTACTATACATAGACAACGCAGAGACCGTGAGTTCGAACCACCGCCCGGCAAAAGCTCTTTGATAATTTGTTCAAAACTTTGTTCTCTGTACATGAATCGCTCTAAGTATGCGGAGAAATAGTCCGTGGCTTGTAGAGATAATGTGTATATAGAACTTGTTAGTTCCTGGATATTGCAAGGAACGGTGAGTAGGTGTGCTGGCCACCGTTAAATGCAGTCAAACCTGTGTTAGTGGTCACCTCTATTAAGCAACCACTAGTATAAAACAACCAAATTTTCCGTTTAACATGTTTATACATTAAGTTAAAAACCAACCAGTAATAAGCAGCCATCTTTCTTAAGAGGTCATTTGCTCTTTCTCTTGTGCGACTGCTTAAGACAGGTTTGACTGTAACTGACTGCCGAAAAAAAATACCATAATATGAAATGAATGTCATGATAAAAGTAAAACATTCTCAAACTATATTCTTTTCTCAGACACCTAAGTCAGTTCTTTAACACAAAGTAATATTGGAAACTCAAAATGAGAGCAGGTTGAAAAACAATAAGATAACAAAACATTAGTTTAACCTGCTACAATAGCACTGCTTCTGTATGCCGTGTCAACGTGACCAGGTGTTGTTTTTCAAATATATCTAGATCACATTAACATCACTGGGTCAAGGCTTTTCTACAAATATTTGAATCTGTGAGTCAGGTTAACACCTATGAGTTAAAACTAACCTATGACTGTTTTATCTCTCTGTTACGTTAGCGTAACCCTATAATACAGTGAACAACAAGATAACATAAGGCAGTTACAATGCACGTTTTAATTTAAAGTAAATCTAATGATTTTATCTCTGATTATAAATACAAGATAACTAAATTACATTGTAAAGTAGCGATATATGCGTTAAATAAATGCTTACTTATTGTAATGTTAGTAGTATAATTAAGTTTCATATGATTTATTTGGTGTGGGTTTTATAGTTGTAATTGTTTTTGCCATAGCCATGTGCATACTGTATTTATAATATATTACCATGGTTTGTGAAAATGTATATATTCTGTCGTTTAAAAATGTATATGTCTGCGCTCTTCTATACCATTGGAGGAAATTATGTTGTATGGTGTTTAGCGTCGCTTTCAACAATCTTTCAGTCATATCGTGACGGTGTCTTCTTTAAACAGTATTCTGAGTGTTGCCGCACTGGAGTATCATGCCGCATATACGTGGTATGATACCTAACCCAGTCACATTATACAGACACCAGGCCGACCAGACCTAGAACTATCCTCTAAATGCTGAGCCTAAGCGAGGAAGCTTCTAGTACCATTTTTCCAAGTCTCTGTTATGACCCGGACGGGGATCGAACCAACTAACTTCTGTATGCAAGGTGTACGCTCTTCTACCAGACCACGCTGTGGTGTTTGGAGGAAATTAGAATAGTACCTTATAGTTCAGCTTAGCAAATACGAGGACGTTTCTAAGACTACTTCTATCAATACGTTATGTTAACATCACTGAGCAAATACTTTTCTAAGACTACTGTAATACTATAAGCCACGTTAACGTCACTGAGAAAATACGTGTCTCAGACTACTTCTATATATCAGCCACGTTAACGTCACTGACCAAATACGTTTCTACGACTATTTCTATTTTTACGTAACGTTAACGTCATTGAGCATGTACGTTATTGAGACTACTTTTATCTATACGTTACGTTAAAGTTTCTGAGCAAATACGTTTTTAAGACTACTTCTATCTATAAGTGACTTAAACGTCACTGAGCAAATACATTATTAAGAATACGTCTATCCACCCGATACGTTAACGTTTTTAAGACTACTTCTATCTATCAGCGATGATAACGTCACTGAGCAAATACGTTTTAAGACTACTTCTATTTACATGTTACGTTAACGTCACTAAGCAAATGCGTTTCTAAGACTACTTCTATCTATCAGTCATGTTAGTATCATAAAGTAAAGATTTCCTGTGTCTACTTGAATTTATAAGTAAAACTTCGTAAACATTCATTGATTCAAGATGTTTCTGTGGTATTTATTTCTGAGTCAAAATCGTGCTAGCCTGCTTGTATCTATAAGTCATGTTAACATCGGTGAATCAAGACTTTGGCGTAGATTCTTATAGGCACTGTATGCACGTGTCTGCACTTTTTTTAAGAAAACGAAAAATTAAAATTGCCCAAAAATGCAAATAAAATAGTATCCCTATGCTACTTCATTTTTCCCTTTAGTATAGTGAATAAACCTTTAAACATTACATTTATTTAGTTATAAAACAGTGAATAAAATGTTAATATTATAGATAACCAGGCCCCTAAAAAATAAGAAATATACATCAAAACACAACTCCGACAGTCTAGCTTAATTTTTGTTTTCGGGGGAGCATGTCCCTGGACCCGCAACAACGGTGCATACACATTGTTTGGAGCCAAGCTACGCCCCTGTATGTATTCTTGTTCTAACATCCCTGAGTCGAGACTTCCACAAGACTACTGGAATATGTGTCACGTGGACATCACTAATCACAGACATTTCTAGGATTAGTTTTATCTGTAAGTCACACTAACTGCACTAACTCAAGCCTATTTTTCATAATAAAATACATCAATATTATTGATATTATACCTTTAATGAAAAGTCGTTTTCATATTACTGACATAATGCCCTTTATATGGAAAGACATGTTAATATCACTGAGACGAGATTTGCTTAAATTAATCTGATTGAGACAAACAAGTATTTATGAAACGTCACGTTAACGTCATTAAGAAATGAACATGTTGATATTACTGAGACGAGACTTTGTTTATGGAATGAGATAGTCATTGATCTAATCGAGACAAAAATATTATATGAAAAATCATGTTGATCTCACTGAGACATTATAATACGACTGAGACAAGAATTGTTCTTTGATAAAAACAATATGATAATGTCACTGTGACAATACATTTTATCGAAAGCCATGTTGATTTCACTGAGACAAAATTTTTCTTTTATGAAAACCCACGTAAATATTATAGAAACAAAACATATTTCTGTAAATCAGATTTGAAGAAAGAAAATATAAAAAGAGAACATAGCATTAGAAGTACTGATTTCCTAGGGGAATTTATTCAATGCACTGCACTGGTGATATGCTCCAGAAATACCGGTGAAGCGAAAAAAAATAAAAGAGATGTGGTCAAAAGGGCCCTAGGGTGAGGGGTGTTGAAGATTTTATACATATTAAACGATCGTTTATCTTTGAACTTGATTACCCTCCCCCCCTTGCCGATGGGCATGTTTGAAAACAAAATGCGTTTAATCTTCTATCGACAATATCTGATTAAGCTAATAGTGGATTCACAGCCATCTGATTTTGGTGTTTACGTTGCCTGTACGTCAGTAAGCATATATGTAAATGTAATATGTACGCCGCTGGTGAAAATTAGATATAGACAGATACAGGGTTGAATGGAAAAGTTTTTGAAGAACTATTTAGTGGGATAAAATGAGAACGCGGATTCAGACAATAGTTACATCTAAAAACCAGTCATCTGTAAACCGAATCACTGGCGACAGAATATAAAGAAGGGTGGCATTCTAGTTGACTCGGTAGCAGAAGTAAATAGACTGCTGGAAGACGAGGAGCTAGTTTTATAGATCCAGTTTGGATAATTTAAAACAAGGTATGTGCGTGTTTTAAATTATAATTCTTTTTTTTTTTAAATTTATTTAGGATTAAAACGTTTTGCATTAAACATGTATAACTTTTTTATTCTAATTTTATTTTTGTACATGTATACTATCTGTCTAAATCAATAAAAAATTTTTTATCAATTTTTAAAATTATAACTTTATGAAATATTTTGGACTGCTGATATAAGCCAGTACATGAATACTCTAGATATAGTGCGGTTCAGGACAGGGACTGTGTTAAATAAGTGCAGTGTTGATTTTTTTTATTTAAATTATTCTTTAATCAATCTTGTAAATTGGAAGTACAAGATACACGTTTTTAAACTTTATATTGAGAGTTGGAATGAATTATAACACATGCCGACTTTGAATAAAATGTGGTGCGTGCATTTGATTAGCAACATGAAATGGCCAATCGTGACTTTTTCATTCATGTTATCTTTAATCAGAAGCATATTATACACATAAAACTGATTTAATGAATTAAAAAAACCCGTGTCAGTGACGTAATGCGATATATTCGAAACAGATAGATAAGCGTCTTTTCTATTTGCTATTTATTTATCGGTATGCAAGTAATGTTACTCTTCTGTAGCGAAGGTGACTAAGGTCTGCGTTAAGGAGTGTTTCAAATAGAAATAACGAATGACAGCGTGCGTATATCAGAAGATAAAAGAAATGTCCGGGCGTGATTATAGAAAATGTTTAGCGAATTATTTCCGCTGATATAATTATCTGAGATAATATTAAACAGCACAAAGTGATTTTATTTTTCAACATATATCTTAACATATTACGAATGTGTTGAGTAGTGGCGGGGCAACAGACGACGGGTCGCACATAAACATGCAGGCGACCCGATCAAATGATCCAGCGAAGTAATTATAAAGCTCGATGCATACATTATACAACTATATACAACTGAAACTGAGGCAATGCGAACAATGCAAATGCTCGCTTGCTGTTTATTTTACTCTGACTAAACCTAACAACTGCCTATAGAAACAAATTATTTAATCTTTTAACATGGTGTTGAACAAAAAATAATATGCAAAAAGTATGTGCTGTGAATCGCTGTAAGCTACTTATCTTACAAGTATCAAAGTACACATGTGTAATTTGCGTGGTTTATAACGTATCCAACTACAATTAAACGCGGATATGTTTAAGAGATACAGGACCATTTTGATGATTTTTAACTTTAACATAATTTTTGAAAATAATATATCTACTCATGGAATTATAAATCCTTGATCTACATAATAAAAATATGAAATAAAAATACCCCAGTATATGTACGCAGACCCTTAAATTCGTTTATGCTTTTCTTCAAATGAGTATTTTACTCCCCAAATTTACATGCAGTGCTTACTTTAATAAATGAACATTTTAATCAAATCATATTTGAAATAAACCAATCAACGGCATGATACTCCAGTGTGGCAACGCTCAGAATACTGTCTCAAGTATACACCATAGCGATATAACTGGGAAATGGTTGAAAGCTACGCAGACAAATGGCATGTACCCCACCCAGTCGAACAGATCTAGAACTATCCTCTAGATGCAGAGCTTTTAGCACCCTTTTTCCAAGTATTTGGTATGGCCAAGCTGGGGATCGAACTCAGGCTGCCTGCATGCGAGAATGACGCTCCACCCCTAGACCACCGCTGCGGTATCCGGCCTACCAAGCATTTGTATGAGTGCACTCCACAAGCGCGCGCAAGAAATATATACTTATTATTGATATAGACCAAAAAAAAATCTAACTATCAAAAACGAATTTCTGATAAGAAAAGTATCAGAAAAGTAAGATAAAGCCAGGAGCTTTACTTGTTTTTAACAGTATAAAACAAAGTATATATAAACGGAAAGCACATGTCATTCATACACGAACAACTAATCTACAGCATTTCTAAAACAAATAGCCTAAATGATACTCATTTATTATAATTAGTTTTGATTGTTAAACACATTCTCACGATAACAATTTGGGGAAGATGTTATCTATTTCAACAGAAATTTATAAAATAGAAACCATTTTTTATATTTGATTTTTTTTCTTCTTTAGCAATGGAAGACGGCAAGAAACACAATCCTGGTGAGTCAATTATTTTCTACATTTTATTTTGCTACATTTTAATACTCAAACTTGCAAGCAAATATATATTTAACACTAACGCATCTAACACGCGAACATGTAGATAGTAACGTATGTTTAACCTAAATATATGATATGTTCTTTTTCTCAGTATAGCCAAAGTTTATTATCTACATTGCACTTAAGTTAGTGTTTAACCTGGAACTTTTGGATAACGCATAAGTTGGACATTTTTATAGAAGGAGTAGGTGTACTTGATTTTTTTTGGCGTACCAACATATTTTAAACCAAAGTTGACCGCTAAATTTTTTCAGTAATCAAATTGATCCCCAATCTGTTTAAATTTCAAAATAATAATAATAATATGATGATGATGATGATGATGATGATGATGATGATGATGATGATGATAATGATGATGATAAATATGATAATAATAATAATAATAATAATAATAATAATAATAATAATAATAATAATAATGATAATAATAATAATAATAATAATGATAATAATAAATAGAATAACAATAGAAATAAACTTTTAGTAACATTAATTGCATACACGCCGTACTATTTCCTCGTTATTTTAATTTTGTAAGACAAAACTTGCATATAGCCTATTTTAAACATTGTATAAACAGTCTTGCTGTCTTTGCCATATCTCATTTAATACTATTTTGTAAACGGCCAAAGGCATTATGTTGCCGATTTGCTAATAAAACTTGAAAACATTAAACTATAAATCATTAAAATATCACATTTTTTTCAAAAGATATACACGTAAGAAACTGTATCAGATATTTTAGGACCCCCTATATACATAACAGTCATAAATACTCTTTCTTGAAATAAGTGAATTCAATAAATGATAGTGGAACAACCTATGTACCCATGTACCGGACTCGCTTCAACATCAATGATTGCATAATTTAAAATAATATAGGACGGCTAACCACACCTTATTTCACCCCTGCAGCGTTCGTTAAAAGAGTTGTCACTATACTTTCAAATTGTTACGAAATTAAGCACTTATGACATCCGAAATTGGATTTGTCTGTTTAATAGATGTTATCTCTTTGTCACACGTCTGATCTTTTATTGCTTCTCGCTGTCTGGAAATTTCAACAATTATGTCATAGTTCGTGTATTGGTGTCGGTAGACTTTAATCGCTACAAATGTATCGGCCATAATCGGTTTCTGAATTAGTGTCAGACGACAAAGATGAACGAAATGTTACGTAAGAGCAATGGAAACAGTCGTTGCTTAATGGAACGAAATGGATAAAGGTATATATAATTGAACCGTCAGTCGGACAGGAGCACTTCTCAGCTAATGCTACCTGGGCTAGGACTTAAATGAAGTTTTGTATTTATTTCTTTTAAATACTTTACAAATTTCATGCACTATAAGAAATAGTGCATTTAACTTAAAGATTTTTTAGATACATTTTAAAACTTTCTTTGGATTTTCTACAGGGATATTAAAGCAAACTAGTATGGGTAAGTAACGTTCACTCTGTATATATAAATATATATATACCACATGCCTATATACAGTGCTTGTATTCCATTTACAAATAAATGTTTGTATATTTTCATTTTGATATTCACATTTTGATGCTTGCATAGGCTATTGCTTTACCTATCGAGTGATTATTTTTTCCCTATTTCAGGTAAACTTTTTATTTCTCTATTTAAGTAAAAGGTTGCTTACAACTATTGCTTTCTTTATTGAGGTATCATTTTTTTCCCTGCTTAGGTTATACATTTTGATTTTACTATTCGCGTAAAACGTTGCTTTAATAGATTGATGCTTTCCACGTTGAATGTCCATTTATTCCTATTTAAGGTATACATTTTGAATTCTCTAATTTTAAGTAAAATATTGCTTTCCGTATTAAGCTGTACAATTTGGTTTCACTAATTACGCAAAAGGTTGTTTTAATTGATTTATGCTTTCTTTTTTAAGTGACCGTTTCCCCTATTATGGTCACATGATACAATTCTATTTGTCTTTTTTTAAGTAAAATAATTATCACAAAATACTGCTTTCCTTATTGAATGGCCATGTTTCCCTATTCAAGGTATACTGTCTGTTTCACTGTTTAAGTAAAATGTTGCTTATATTGACCCTTGTTTTCCTTATTAAGTGTCCATTATTTCCCTATTGCAGGTAAACATTGCTCTATTTTAGAAAAAAAGGTTTCTTGCATGGGCGATTGCTTTCCATATTAAGATATTATGGGACAATCTTTCCTTCAAATTTTCCTTATTTCCGTTATAAAGTTTTTTTTCTCTGTTAGCGTAAAAGGCTGCTTACATAGATTATTGCTTTTCTTGTTAAAGGAACATTTCTTTTCCATATTTAAGGTATAAAGTTTGATTTCTTTATTGAAAATGTATCTACATGAACTACTAGTATTTCTTTCTCTTTTGGTTGGCCATTTCCCCTATTTAAAGCAAATGTTTTGATTTCCCAATTTAAGTAAAAGGTCGCTTACTTATAAAATGACCAGTGTCCCTATTCAAATATGATTTTTGATTTCGCTCTTTTTTAATAAAATCTCACTGAATTTATAGATTTTTTTTTATATAAAATGCAAAACAGAGAATTTTTGGTGTAATTTATGACCGTGAATTTTATGTGATAAGTTTCATTAAACTATGTTTATATGTGCATGGCTTCTTTTTTAATAATTCTTTTGTTTGAAATGTATCTGTCTAACTACACCTGAGGTCGCATGTCATGCATAAGCAAAAGCATGTATGTGCCATATTTCAGTCATAGCCACCCATATATCAAACAACACCACAGTAAAAATATTTAATTTCTGCAACCGTTACAACCCTTCAAATCTTTAATAAAGTTTAACGTCGCAATATCCATTTTTTCTTGTCTCAGTTTCATTTAAACGTTCAATAATTCAGTAAAACGTCATTGCCTTGGAATACTGCCAAACCACAGGCTCATGTCGCGGCCAAGTTTCATTTGGATCAGATTAAAACGGTACCTGATGTACAGTCAGTTTCTTTGGCTCATATTAAAACGGTACCTGATGTACAGCAAATTTCATTTGGATCAGATTAAAACGGTGGGAGGAGATGCGCCGTGAGGTTGTTAATCAAGAGTGTGATGTGAATAATAAGTTAAAATAACACAGGATCATAACACAATAAAATGTCATTGAATCGTAACGCCAAGACGACAGGTTTATGTTCCGATTATGTACATATTAAACAGTAAATTTCGTTTAAATCGGGTTACACCTTTAGGAGGACTTGTGTCAACCAGATTGTTTGTCCCAAGAGTAACATAAAACTTAAGTTAAAAGAACAAAGGGCCACACTTCAATAAAAAACATTGATTGATTGATTGATTGATTGATTGATTGAAATGAAAAAAAGTGGAATTTGCAGAATCTGCAGAAATTGGGTATTTTGTGGTAATGTTTATCCGTGGTCATGTTAAATTAAATAATACTGCTTGACGAACATCACATCGTCATTCTTGCTCGTTCTAAGATGAAACAAATGTTGCAGTAGATTATCAAGCATGACGGATCAAACATCGTTTGTTTATTCTTAATTTTATGTTTATACGTTTTGTAAACATCTACGATTATTAGTCTGGATCCGATTCTTAAACTCAAATGTTTTATGAAATTAGAACCGGATTTTAAGTTCAAACACTTTTCACCATTGCGCAGATGTACCCGTTAATAAATAATTAATGTCCAATACGTAGACGTGTGCTTACATAAAATACTTTTATTCATTAACATGTTGATTACACATGGTAAAAAGTAGTTGTACGAGTATTTAACAATGCCATGACCCTGTAACATAGCCAGACGACGGAATGTAGTTTCATACAAGGATGTGACCACATTCTGTATCCTCTCAGTTGGTTGGTCGTCATTGCTTTAACAACCGATATAAATATTAATACATATTTGTAGGACCGTGAAAAGTATCTGTTCCTTATTTTCATGTAATTAAAAAAAACTCACTCTTACATATAAATGCTAGAAGATGCTAGTAGTAGATGCCAGTAGGTGCTAGTAGTAGATGCTAGTAGATGCTAGATTCCTGTTATATGTAAGAAGACGTTACTGTATATATAATATATAGACTCAACTATAACTAGTAATGTGTTATCGATAATACATCTAGCAAATATATAGACGATACTAGATTTCTGTAAATGTACAGACGATACTAGAATACAGTTAGTATATAGACACTACGTACTAGATTCCATGTGATGTTGATAACCTACTAATTCAAGATTTATAAAAAAATACTAATACTTATATGATATTCATTTATCAGAATGAAACCAATCGCCCTATGATATTATGAACGATGGCTCAAAACGGTCATATAGGAACTGTACATTGTGTAAAACATATTCGTTAATACGCAGCACGTACGCACGTACATTGTGCACTAAAGCGACTTGTGCCGTTTTGTGGGTACTTAAAGAGCAATGTAAAATAGTGGCGTTCTGCATATAACCCGAGCGTGGGTTCAACGGCTTCAGATGCCCGTGTATCTATCTCATCACAAAGACACGATAGCCGGTATATCACGTATACCATTACGTTCATATTACAAGATTTATGATATAAGCGTCTACTGAATATCCGGTTAAACACGAATACAGATTAATAATATTAAAACACATAAACTGTCGTCTGCTTCAAAATATGGGTTGGCTAACAGTCGCGTATTAAGTAGGGAACTAATTTCTTCTTAACTGCTTAAACAAACACACTTTGATTAAAACATTAAAACATTCAAGTCTACAAAGTAACATTTTTGATTTACCAGACGTTAAATTAATCGGTTATCATAACATTTTATCAATGCCTTCCTTCATAAATTATGATCTGTGAGGGCATCTCATAGTGAATGATGGTTTGGACTATGACTTGAAAGTTGTCGCTGGACAGATTTAGGTGTCACTGGACAGTTGTAGATATCTCATTTCGTATGTAAATAATACTGATTTTGTGGTTTGAAAAGTCTCGTGTTGCATAAAATATACAGTTTTTGCTGTATTATAACATTTGTAACGGTTCGACTCCACATGTACAGGCTGCTACATTGGTTGTTGTGTAGTTCTCACTGCACTGGTATATTTGCTGTTACGGTTGTTGTATTAGCTTCCCTTCACACGTACTGGCTGCTACAATGGGTGTTGTGTAGGTCTCACTGCACTGGTATATTTGCTGTTACGGTTGTTGTATAAGCTTCCCTTCACATGTACTGGCTGCTACAATGGATGTTGTGTAGGTCTCACTGTACTGGTATATTTGCTGTTACGGTTGTTGTATAAGCTTCCCTTCACACGTACTGGCTGCTACATTGGTTGTTGTGTAGTTCTCACTGCACTGGTATATTTGCTGTTACGGTTGTTGTATTAGCTTCCCTTCACATGTATTGGCTGCTACATTGGTTGTTGTGTAGTTCTCACTGCACTGGTATATTTGCTGTTACGGTTGTTGTATTAGCTTCCCTTCACATGTACTGGCTGCTCCAATGGGTGTTGTGTAGGTCTCACTGCACTGGTATATTTGCTGTTACGGTTGTTGTATAAGCTTCCCTTCACATGTACTGGCTGCTCCAATGGGTGTTGTGTAGGTCTCACTGCACTGGTATATTTGCTGTTACGGTTGTTGTATAAGCTTCCTTTCACATGTACTGGCTGCTACAATGGGTGTTGTGTAGTTCTCACTGCACTGGTATATTTGCTGTTACGGTTGTTGTATAAGCTTCCTTTCAAATGTACTGGCTGCTCCAATGGGTGTTGTGTAGGTCTCACTGCACTGGTATATTTGCTGTTACTGTTGTTGTTTAAGGTTCTCTTCACGTATGTACAGTTTGCTGTTGGGTTTGTTGATAGTTGTAACGTATCACGTGATGACACACGTCATTTCTGCTATTATAGTAGCTGTTGTTGTAGTGGGCTTTTTTCAAGTATAAGACAATGTGCCAATCAATTACAAACAAACTAAATCTATTTTATTTCTCCAGCTTTTTATTTGTATGATGAAATAAATCCAAGGACAATTTCTCAAAGCATCATTCCAAATGTGGTGTTTGGGGTATTCTTACTCCATATGTGGAATTTGCTATTTTGGATGCAATGTAGGTCTCACTCCACGTGCAAGCTTGCTGAATAGGTTTTTCTCAACATTTGGAGCTTGCAGTTTGAGTTGATAAATAGGGCTCACTCCACATGTCACATTTGCTGTTTGGGTTGTGGTAAATGTATCACTTTACAAACATTAATATTTGCAGTTTTGGTCGTTGCACATATAATCTTGCTGAATAGGTCTCAACCCACATGCGGAGTTGGCAGTTTGGGATAATGTTTAGGCCCCTCATGTGCGGGCTTTGATGTTTAGAGAGGTGTATAGGTCACGTCTGCTACTTTGGTTCGAGACTTACTTCATGGAAGTGTATCCAAGGCATTTACTGTTAACCCTTAACTTCATATAGACGCCTTTGGACACCTCTAATATAGAAGCCTTTGGACACCTCTAATATAGACACCTTTGGACACCATCATATAGAAGACTTTAAAATTATCGGGTGAATTATGTTTATATTAACTGACAGAGTGGAAATCAGTGCTGTTTTCAGAGGCCTTCTGTGATTGGTGCGAGAAAACGTGTATCTATGAAGTAAAGGATTAAATGTGCCATGCCTAGCTTATATGTCAAAACATATTTCGTGAACATCCTAGATAACTGAATGTTTTACAATCTGACTAAAGTATACGATATTCCTGAAGTAAATATAAAATCTGATGACGTCTTCTAAAATAACTGAATTTCCAATATTGCTGTTTTAAGCTATGTTATTTCAACCAATCAGAGTAATCGTTTCAACAGCCTTTTGGCATAACCATCAATATGGCGGATATCATAGTGAAGCGTTCTCGAGGATATTATTTTTATGACATTAAATGTTTCACGTCTTATATAGATATATGTTTATTCAGTAATACAGAGGATCGAATAGTCTATCAGTACACATAGAACATAATAATTTAAATAAACAGTCAACGGCATCAATACAGTTAGGTAGGCCAAGATAATAGTTAAAATATTACAAATATGGTTAATGATATAGATAAATTAAGTAATAGTATTAATACGTTCATTTTACATTGCTTGTGAATATCATACAATTTAAACTTTCACAAATTATTGCAAATAAATAGTTGTGTCCATCGTTGTACTTTACAATAGCCAATTGTATTACAAATGATAATACTAGTATGATAAACATTGTTTTTCTTCATTTTTTAAGGTAGGGATGTTTTATGCAAAATAATACATTTCATTTCGTCTTTTGAAAGTTTAAAAAATAAAGGTGGCAAGGTTTTTAATAATTTTACTATTATTTGTAACTAATAGTTCTATGAATTTGGGAATATTTGATCTTTTCCAATAATATTTTTTTATATGCAATTATCTGAGATCATGATAAAGTGGAAATTCTAATAAAAAATGAAATTCGTCTTCTAATGAGTTACAAAGTTGACATTTTCGTTCAGACACAGGCGTTTTCTCTGGTTTGTGCCATCTACCAGTTTCTATTTCGAGTCGATGGGACGATACTCGGAGTTTGTTTAAAGAATTTTTTTTTATTATAATTGTATCTAGATACGTTTTAAAACTAAAATCTGCGAACAATTTATATGTTTCGGCTCTTAAAGTGTCATTACATATGTATACAACGATAAGCATTGAATAGCAAAAAATGTGCATCTGGTTTATTCTGGCTTCATCTCATGCACTGTAGTTTGTCTGATTACGTTTTTAATCTTTTTTGTACATGTTCCAGCACGACGAGGTAGTCTGTACGCAAATCTCCAACTACCGAACAAACCGAACCGGCCAAAGATTCCGAATGAAGGTACGTCACCATATTTTCAAATTGTGCTTTCTTAATCTTGTGTTTCATGATTGTCCTTTGCTAACTATATGTTGGTCCAGAAGCAGTGGTATTCTGTTGTCATTCATCTTTTATCCAAACATCTGGTTAAATAGCATGCAAACTACAAGTTCTATCAACATTAATCCCCCCTCCCCTCCCTCCCCGACCTACCCGCACGCTTGTTTATAATACGTCCCTCATTCAACCTTCCGTCAATATACATGTATCTAGCTTTATTTTCTGTCCAACTGTAATTATTTGTAATTTAACCTTTTTGTATTTATGTACTATTTACTAAACATAGAATAAGAATGGAATATTTCTCCATCAGCACAATGTGTAAGAAAATAAATTTTTGTAGCAGAGATAACCCTCATTTGTATCTGCTCGCAATTACTTGCACAGACTGTTAACAAGAACATGCCTAATACATTTAAGTTTATTCCACTTGTATAATGCAGATGATGAACCGTACGATCACAATCCTTTGGACAGTGATTATTTCCCCTCCGAGGTCGTGCAGAATGTTCTGAACAATGTGAAGGACAAGGGACACAGAAGTCACAATGTCTTCTGTCAATTGGACACGCTCAAGAAATATAACGACAACTTTGAGTGGCGAGAAACTGCAAGGTAATAACATACCAGTGGTGGTTGAATACTTCCAGCATGCTCCCTAATTAGCAAACGCTTCTCTACGCTAAATCGCCCGCTGAAGCATATTCGCTGCTATTCCCAACGTTACATAACTTACGTTTTCATTGGTATATAGCAGTCACGTGAACTACTTGTTACTAAAATAGGAAACAGAATCATATCATTGCGTCATATTTTGTTAAATGAACCCTTATTTGTGAGGTGATCACTTATTTTGATTGGCTAATCATGCGGACTGGTTTCCTTCCTGTTCTTGCTAAAATAGACAAAAAACAACGACAACAAATGTTTCTACAATTCGAGTAACGGTTAGAATTTTATTATAAATATATGGAGAGTAGTTTTCCTGTTGAGCACATTTTATTTTACGCAAACAGCAATATTGTGAGGGATACGCTAAGCATACGCCCAGCTGCTGAACAAACAAAAAAACAAAGTGTAGGAAAACAGTTTCCTATTTATAGCAGTAAATTATCGAAAACTATTTACGATTGCTATATCCTGGACTGCTTTTGGGCTGGCTCGCATGGCGGCTAAAAGTTAATCATGAGGCAACGTGATCCTAATATTTCAACGTTTCTGGAAAGTATCAAATTATAAAACACTAATATATAAATGCGATAGCAAAATGCATACAAAGTTGGTGAGGTATGTAGTCGATTTATAAATATGAATAAAGAGGTATTATGGTATACCTGTCACAACGTAACATTGCTTGGCTACACTTGTTTGATAATTTTGGTAATTAACTTAAATAATATGCATATAGCTTTGCAATATATCGTCATTACCTAGTCATATCAGTTCATAAAAGTAAATATTTATCTTATGACAGGTGGGTGAAGTTCGAAGAGGTCGTTGAATCGGGCGGAAAACGCTGGTCGAAGCCCCACGTGGCGTCACTGTCGATGCACGCGATCCTGGAGACGCGAAAGCAGTTGATGGAAGGCTTGCTCATGTTTGACCTGGATGTTTACTCAATGGCAGAACTCATTGGTATATATGTTTAAATTTAAAGTTATAAAAACAGAAATATTGACGTCTCCATTCTGTGCATTTTGATAATAATTGTTATTTTTTAGGCTTTGATAATTATCCATGCGTTTCATAACACAAAAAAGCTTACGATAAAGATCACTGTAAGTCAATTTGACAATTTCTTTAATGTATATTAATTTTTGACTAACCTTTAATATGGCGGTATTTCCAAAAAATATATCATTTTCTGCTTGATTTTAGCTAACGTTGGGTCCATTTCGATGACTATTGAAACATTATGAGTAACTTGGTTTGCGTTTATGATGATATTGTGACGTCGTAGGAGTTTGTGGAACGCACTCGTGAATGTTCCAAAAATTTGGTTATTTTTTTTTATCCATGTTTCATGCGTTTGTTTCTATTTCTATCACGCATGTCATGAGGAATTATTATTTTCAACAGACGCTCTCATAGACAATTGGATTGACAATGACATGTTGGATAGCAAGCTTCGCCAGCACATGCGAGACATCTTACTTCGAAAGCACAAACACAGTCACAACCCAAGACCGAAAGCGGAGAAAGACCTTTATAAGAAGAGAGAGAATGCCAGTAAGTATTAAACATACAACATTTTTATTAAGAATAAATATTATGACCATAGCAATAATATAGACAATATTTAAAACAGTGAGCAAAAATGCTTCTTTTTCTTTACATTGTGCCACAACGTTGATCAAGAGTAGAGCGTCCAGGTTTCTTGCCCGCAATTTTGTGAATCAGGTCGTGTCCTCTGACTTTGGGAAAATAAGCTTTTTTTTCTAAATAATTTGGGAAAATTACATAGCACAGGTACCATCAATATACGTAACAATATATGTGTAATGTATATTAATAGAAAACTACATTAAAATATAATATAAAAGATCTTCAATCGTTTCCCCCAAATGTTTCTTTTGGTTTCTATGCATTTTGAAATTGGGAATTTTGTTACTTTGGATTAGGAAAAAAGATACTATTTGCCATTGGGAATGATGTAAAATAATGGGTCCAAAAATGTGCAAACGAGAGCGCTGGCGTTTATCTCGCATGCGAAAGGTGGTGGGTTCGATCCCTTGCCGGATCGTACCAAAGACTTGAACAATTGTGCTAGAAGCTTCTTCGCTTTAAGCTCAGCATGTAGAGGTTAATTCTAGGTCTGGTCGGCCCGATGCCAGTATAATGAAACTGGATTGGGTATCATACCATGTGACTGCGGCACGATACTGCAATGTGACAGTATAATGTGACTGGAAGGGGTAATACCATGTGTCTGCGACACGATACTGCAGTGTGACAGTTTAATGTGACTGGAAGGGGTATCATACCATATGTCTGCGACACGATACTGCAGTGTGACAGTATAATGTGACTGGAAGGGGTATCATACCATGTGTCTGCGGTACGATACTGCAGTGTGACAGTATAATGTGACTGGAAGGGGTAATACCATGTGTCTGCGTCACGATACTGCAATGTGACAGTATAATGTGACTGGAAGGGGTAATACCATGTGTCTGCGACACGATACTGCAGTGTGGCAGTATAATGTGACTGGATGGGGTAATACCATGTGTCTGCGACACGATACTGCAGTGTGACAGTATAATGTGACTGGAAGGGGTAATACCATGTGTCTGCGACACGATACTGCAGTGTGGCAGTATAATGTGACTGGAAGGGGTATCATACCATGTGTCTGCAACACGATACTGAAGTGTGACAGTATAATGTGACTGGAAGGGGTATCATACCATGTGTCTGCGACACGATACTGCAATGTGACAGTATAATGTGACATGAAGGGGCACCATACCATGTGTCTGCGACACGATACTGCAATGTGACAGTATAATGTGACATGAAGGGGCATCATACCATGTGTCTGCGACACGATACTGAAGTGTGACAGTATAATGTGACTGGAAGGGGCATCATACCATGTGTCTGCAACACGATACTGCAGTGTGACAGTATAATGTGACATGAAGGGGTAATACCATGTGTCTGCGACACGATACTGCAATGTGACAGTATAATGTGACTGGAAGGGGCATCATACCATGTGTCTGCGACACGATACTGAAGTGTGACAGTATAATGTGACTGGAAGGGGCATCATACCATGTGTCTGCGACACGATACTGCAGTGTGACAGTATAACGTGACTGAGAGGGGTAATACCATGTGTCTGCGACACGATACTGCAGTGTGACAGTATAATGTGACTGGAAGGGGTAATACCATGTGTCTGCGACACGACACTGACGTGTGACAGTATAATGTGACTGGAAGGGGCATCATACCATGTGTCTGCGACACGATACTACAGTGTGGCAGTATAATGTGACTGGAAGGGGAAATACCATGTGTCTGCGACACGATACTGCAGTGTGACAGTATAATGTGACTGGAAGGGGCATCATACCATGTGTCTGCGACACGATACTGCAGTGTGGCAGTATAATGTGACTGGAAGGGGTAATACCATGTTTCTGCGACACGATACTGCAGTGTGACAGTATAATGTGACTGGAAGGGGCATCATACCATGTGTCTGCGACACGATACTACAGTGTGGCAGTATAATGTGACTGGAAGGGGTAATACCATGTGTCTGCGACACGATACTGAAGTGTGACAGTATAATGTGACTGGGAGGGGCATCATACCATGTGTCTGCAGCACGATACTGCAGTGTGGCAGTATAATGTGACTTGGAGGGGTATCATACCATGTGTCTGCGACACGATACCCCATGGTGGCAGTATAATGTGACCGGATGGGGCATCATACGATGCGTCTGCGGCACGATACTGCAGTATGGTAGTATAATGTGACTGGTTTGGGTATCATACCATGTGTCTGCGGCACGATACTGCAGTATGGCAGTATAATGTGACTTGATTGTGTATCATACCATGTGTCTACGGCACGATACTGCAATGTGGCAGTATAATGTGACTGGATTGGGTAACATACCATGTATCTCCAGCATGATACTGCAGTGTGGCAGCGCCTAGAATAGTTTTTGAAATCGACGCCAAACACCGTACACCAACATCCTTCTATTGCTTATTGCTTGTCATGGTATATAGTTTTCTTATAGTTCACATGCCTATATATCTCTCTGCTGGGGGTGGGGGCAGGTGTTCGAATGTGTTCAAATCTGCAGTAGGTGCTAGTATGTGTCTATATAGAAGTAATATACGCTAGTTTCGACTGCATCTTAGCTTCATGCTGCGATATACATGCTCTATACATATGACTTTTCCAGCATCTAGCTCTAAACTAGATCGTGTAATGGAAACAGAAGGTACGCATTCGGTGAATTATCAAGATACGATGCTTTATTGATGTAGTCAAGATACGGTTCTCTATTTATGTAATCAAGATAATGTTCTCTATTTATGTAATCAAGATACGGTTCTCTACTTATGTAATCAACATACGGTTCTCTATTTATGTAATCACATAAACGCTGCTTTATATATATTCATTTAGCCTTTTTGTACTAATATTCTGCTTTTATACTAATCATTCCATTTTTTTTAATCGAAGGCAGTTCAATTTAGCAGTAAGTTTATTTTTTATGTCGATCGAACTTCTTTTTTCATTCTACTTACTGCTGCCTTTATACGAAAGCCAATACTAAATATGTAAAAGTCGTGTCATATATATGTCAGAGAACAAGGTGGTCGTTACTTTTGTTTGGAACGCTTGGTCGATTGGTAGAGCACCGAACCCTTAATCGGAGGGTCGTGGGTTCGATCCTCCGCCACGGCTATGTGTGCTGTCTTGAGCAAGACGATTTTTCTGCATATGCTTAGTACTTGTTCTACACAGAACGACTTCGAGCGTGATTTGTCTAAGCTGTAAGAACTTGTTTCACAATCGAAGTAAAATAAATAAGTTTAAACTAAACTATTGTTTTACTATCAACAATACTAAATTTAAACTAGTCTGTGATACAGAACTCACCAGACGTACGTGTCAAGGAATTTTCTAGTTTTAAAACTTATTATTTAATGATTGCTTCTATAAAAAAATTTTTTAGTACTATTATGGTATCACTTATTAATATTCGCTTCATCGATTCCTTCATTATTTATTTGTAAATAGTTTGACATAATGTTTAACCATATTTATTCAATTTATTATTGCTATCATCATATTCATCAATCTTTGCGCGCACAAAATGACCTATTTATGTGTCGACGTGCCGTAAATCACCGTTCATTCATTTATTAATTCTAGAAAAAAATGCTTTAATTGTTTGTACGCTTCATTTACGTATAACCGCAGCTGTTTGATTAAACAGTGTCTTCTAGGTCTGAACTATTTACATATAGAGACAGACGATGCATGGTGCTTAAAGGATCGGTATCATATCCATCTATAAACTTTTCTTGAACTATAATTCTTTACTATCTCTTCTACTGGCTATGTAACACTTGGTATATCCTATTGAAGTCCTCTGAATGAGATATAACACCATTTGAATTCTTGACACGGTATATACGGTATATCCAGTGGATGAGATATAACGCCATTTGAAAATTTGACACGGTATATACGGTATATCCAGTGGATGAGATATAACGCCATTTGAACACTTGACACGGTATATACGGTATATCCAGTGAATAAGATATAACATCATTTGAACACTTGACACGGTATATACGATATATCCAGTGAATGAGATATAACACCATTTGAACACTTGACACGGTATATACGGTATATCCAGTGAATGAGATATAACACCACTTCAACGCTTGACACGGTATATACGGTATATCCAGTGAATGAGATATAACACCACTTCAACACTTGACACGGTATATACAGTATATCCAGTGAATGAGATATAACACCATTTCAACACTTGACACGGTATATACGGTATATCCAGTGAATGAGATATAACACCATTTGAACTCTTGACACGGTATATACGGTATATCCAATGATATTGGTAGAGGAAAACACCTTAGACGAAATCTTAGTAGAACAAACGCACTCCCGCAAATAATTGGCAAACTTTCTCGTATAAAGTATTGAACATAGACCCCAGCCACTCAGTACTGATTAAAATATTAGTATTTCAAATATAAATTTGATGAAGATAAAACCATATTGAAATTAAATGTTTTCTAAATATTAGTCATAATTGTATTTTATCTCTGTTTAAACTGGATGTGTGCATCATGACTCCTTATATAATTTTTAAATGATTTTTATTTAGCGAGTACAACAAGTTTGGCAAGCATGTCGTCTCACCCCAGCAATGAAAACCTCGAGGGCCTCGTATCACAAGACTTTAAGGTAGCTTTTGTTCCTCTTTCTATCATTTTGTATTATACTAGTAAACATGAGCATTAAGCGGGCGGCAGTGTAGTGGATAGAGTGTTGAGTCCTCGTGCCAGATGGTGCCGATTCGATTCCCAGCTCGATCCGATGTTTCTAAAAAAACACACTCAACACAGGTTCTTCCCAGGAGTAGTCCATATAAACTATGAGCAAAATATGATTATTAATTTATCAACGTCGTTACTGTTATACTGACACCTAGTTTGGTGAAGACATATTACTATTTACAGCGTAACAATACGGCATTTGAGAGAATCCTAATCGTTTAATCAACGCAAAATTATGGCTCCTCTAGTGCAGATTTTCGCGTAATTCTATGCATGATCCAAACCAAAAGATAGCTATTTTTTATTTCATAGAACCCACAGCATTTTGTTTTGTTTTACTATTTCATGATTAACTGATTGAATATTTAGCGCCATATTTACACCACCGAGGGCTAGCAGACGATCAGTAAACACTCTTTTCCTTGGATCCTGGAATTCTAACCGGTGCTCGAGCACACTCATCTTGTATTTGATAACTTTCCCACAATGTCAAAACACTCAATAGGCTCAAATATATGTTATGTTTAACATTGTATCGAAGAAATAAATGTGATCGACCGTGAGATCTCCCCCATCGTATACACATTGAGATGTCCATAAGAGTTTCTGTTACAAAAACTTCTAGCAAATGAGTCCATGTGGTATGTACACTATATTTCAGCCAAACAGTGCCTTTATGAAGAAGATCCCCAAGGGCTCGGAAGTATGCAATATAATGGTTGGAGAAATCACTGACCTGAAGCAACCGATAATTGCATTTATTCGACTGAAGGAAGCTCGGTTGTTGGAGGGCATCTCAGAAGTGAAACTCCCAACTAAGTATGTATACAGCAGTCGGCTAATCTCAGTCCTTATTATGTTCTGTATTATTATTATTTTTATTATTTACGGTATTATGAAATTACTTTACGGTAAACATCAGAAGAATTTTCTATACAACGAATAGCTTACATATTTCATACCGTCAAACCTGTGTGAGCGGTCACCTTACATATCAGCCACGCTCGCTATTCCCAATTTCTATGATTTGAGGGTAAATTAACCCGTATAAGGCAACAACCTGTCCTAAAAGGTCACTTTTGCTCCTTCCCATGACTGGATGCTTAAGACAGGTTTGACTGTATATCAATGTTCAATTATGTTACTGTGCCACAGTTTAGGCCATAATAAATTAATTGCTAGATTATCATCCCCGCCCCTAATTTTCATGCCGGTCCGACCCATTTTATTTCAATAAAAAAAATAAAATAAAAAAAAATTCTCCCCGATTTTAAGAAAAAAATAGATGATCATCTAGAAATTAATTTATAATGGCCTTATGTAAGATTAATACTTGATGTGTACAAGTGTTAGTGGTTAGGCTAATTGAATTTTCCGCAAAGTTAAGGTGATGACAGTGGACATACATTTCTATTTTCATTAATCATAAATCCTTGATTAATGTTTCCTCTATTAAATTGTCTACTTAACTTTATTTTAGATTCGTGGCGCTCGTATTCAGTCCCCGAGGCACGATTAATTCCATGGAAACCGGGCGCTGCATTGCCACCATGATGATCGATGACGTAAGTTTTTGGAGCAGATAACTCTAATTTTAATACTTAATCTAATACCGTTAGAGTTTGTTCCCTTGCAAATGTTTTAAAAAGCGCTTCCTCATGGCTTTCTCATGGTCATTGGAGCCCGTTGCTCACTCTATAAGTTTTATTACTTAAGTCATTATTATTATACAACTTCATTCAATGTTGAAACAATTCGTTTTAAGTACCCAAGTGCTCAATAAAGATAGATGGAAGATTTATCACCATCTCAAAACAAAATTATACAAACGCACATTTCTCCATTATATCCCAACTAGGTGTTCCGAGAGGTGGCCTACAAGAGCAGGGCCCTGAACGAGATCATAGCTGGTCTTGATGAGTTTGTAGAGCAGGTGACAGTATTACCACCGGCCGAATGGGACCCAAAGATCAGAATTGAACCTCCACAGAAAGTCCAGTCACAGGTTTGCATTAATGTTTTCTTTATGAATATATCTTGAAATTAGAACCTATTTATAATTGAGCCTCCACAGAAAATACAGTCTCCGGTTTGCATTAATGCTTTCTTTATGAACATATCTTGAAAACGTCATATTGTGCTTTGTTTTTTATAGGAATATAGAACTAAGTCATAAATATATTTAGAGTTTACCAATGTTTTCCACACTTGTACGTTTGTTGGATCTTTTTAAGGGGAAATTTTCCATATTCAGAGCTTTATTCCTGCACAGTTACCATCATTTTAAAACAATTAAATCAAATATACCGGTCTTTTTCTTTGTATGATTTAAAATATTCCAAAACATTGTTTTACCAGCTTATGTGTTTCACTCTCCACTTCAGATGCATAGAAAAATGTCTTCAGCGCAGCTGGTTGATTTTAAAATGGACGATGACGACGAGGGTGGTCATGGAGATGATCCGGCTCTGACAATGGGGAAGATGTGAGTTATGTTTTAAAACATTTCGGTGGAGCTGAATTCCAGGGAAGATGTTTTGTTATATTGAAATGAATCCAAATGAGAAACCAGTCTGCATTTCTTCCCAGACGCAAGTTTTTTTTAGTTCATATGCTTTAAACTATGGGTCGTTTGTTGTCGTCTGTAAACTTAAAAATGAAGCATCAATTCCCCGTGAATAATCAGATTGAATCATATTAATAACTGGCACATGACAATGTAAGCAACATCGATAAAATGGCGGGTTACTTAACTCTAGAACGTAATGGTGTTAAATGATACAGTAAGTCATTTATATTTTACAACACAATTACTCTATTTGATCAGTAAACTGACTTACCGTTTCATAAATGGTGTTAACGTTGTTACTTCATTAGAGAGTACCTTTGGCCGATATCAGTACACATCTCAAGCTGATTTTCTCCTCACAGAATTGAAATCATACATATCTTTACTCCTTAGTAAAGGATAAGATACAAAATAACAATGTAAATGAAGTAATAAGATTTAAAAAAAATGAGTTTAGCAAAATCTCAAGCTGAGCTATGTAATTATATTGGAGCCACGTCATTGTACTACTGTGACGAAAGAATTAGTTAGTATGTTTGTTTTTCGTTACCAATATGAGATTTCTTTATTACAGTCCCTTTTCTGGGCTCATAGCCGATATAAAGCGCAAGATACCGTGGTATTGGAGCGATTACAAAGACTGCCTTCACATACAGTGTTTTGCAGCCTTCATCTACGTGTTCTTGGGGACATTCACGCCGAACGTAACCTTTGGTGGATTACTTGGTCAAGCAACTGATCAGTACATGGTAACTATTCCCAAATAAATGTTAACATTTAAATCTTAAAACTCGAAAAAATGTCTTCATGCAAAACATTGAGTAGCTATACCACTGATAACACCTGATACACAACCTTTGTCATAAATGTCCACACATATTTGAAATATGATGTCGTTCAATACTTTTCAAGAGTCCCTTTTGATAAATATAAACGAAATTTGCATACATTATTGGATATTTCTGATGTCATGTTTGCATCTTGAAGATATGTAGTTTTTGAAATAAAAGTCTGTGCAAATTAATCAAAACTGCCGTGTATCTATATGTTTGTACTATAATTATATAGAAAATATGTCTTAATGTCTGCCGGGCCCGATTAGCTCAGTCGGTTACGTGTCTGACTATCAATCCAGGGGTCGTGAGTTCGAATCCCCCGCCCGTGATGATTGATATACGACATTGTGTCTCATTATCATTCGTCTCTCACCACTGATTCAAGTGGGAAAGTTATCAGTTACTTGCGGAGACGAGGTGTGCTCGAGTACTGGTTTATCCCAGGAAACAGTGGCTAGATTAACTGATCGTCTGTTAGTCCTCGATGGCATAAAACGACGCTAATCAATCAATCTTAATGTCTGAATGTTCTTAGCTACGAAATAAATATATATGTACATTTTTATATAAAGTTCGTTTTGATAATTGCATGTTTCAATACCATTATTTCGTCTCTCTTTAGGGAGTAATGGAGTGTATATTTGCCGCTGCCGTTACTGGTATCCTGTTTGCCTTGTTTGCTGGACAACCACTTAACATTCTTGGCAGTACTGGGCCCATGTTGGTGCTGGAAACCATCATATATAACCTGTGCAAGTAGGTTCATGCTCAGTTAAATTGTTTAAATGTATACTTGAATACGTTTGAATACTAAGCGTCATTTTTCTGTCATCCAGGGCTTAACTAACCACTCTCTCCTGGGATCCTTGAAAGTTAACCAGTACTCGAGCGCACCCATCTCCGCAAGTGACTGATACCTTTCCCCGCTTCAATCAGCGGTAAGCCGAATGACAATAAGTCGCAATGTCGTGTATCAATCATCACTGAGAACGCGACTGGGCGGGGGTGGGGGTGGCGGTGAGCTCACGATCCTTGTATTGATAGTCAGGTGTGCTATCGACTGAGTTAACTGGGCCCGCATATATTTAAATGGAATAGAAGAAAATAAGTAAGATTCTATTTGTTTAATGAAATAAATATAATAAAATAGAATCTGGTTATATAAGGAATTCTTCTATCTCATATACGAGCATGCTGATAGAAACACGATTGGCAAGTTTTTTTCATATAAATATTTTTACAATAGAACTTCATTACAGAATTAATCTATCAGTAATATATAATCATATTTACCAATACAGAAGGACTCATTTAAAATAACTGTGTCATTGTTTTGCATTCACAGTCTTTGTAGTGTTTGATCCTTTATAAACAAAGCGTTTTGTAAGATAGTATTGTTAATATTAATATTAAAAGGTCTATGAATGAAAGGCCGCAAAGATTGTTTATGAAAATGGTATATCCGAAGTTAGTATTTTTTGGTAAAGTAACTCCCTTTGCATAAAAAAGAACGTAACTAATCATATAATATTAGAATTAATATAGTGTTTAATGACTTTGTTAATAAATTGTATTTTTTCGCAAATTAATTTTAAAGTTATGATGGTCGTAGTTTATATGGCTGCCCAAGTACCAATAGGGCTTTAAATATTATATGTACGTTTATGCCCCCGGTTGGTTTCCGATCAATAGCAGGGATATTCGTGTCGACAGACACACATTTTAATTTCAAACTGATTTCCTCCACCAAAGACTTTAAAAATGGTACTAGAAGCTTCCTCGCTTGACGCTCAGCATTTAGAGGAGAGTTCTAGGTCTGGTCGGCCCGGTGTCAGTATAATGTGACTGGGTAGGGGTATCATACCATGTGTCTGCGGCATGATACTCCAGTGTGACAGCGCTTAGAATACTGTCTCAAGTAGACACCGTCGCGATATGACTGAAAAATTGTTGAAAGCGACGCTAAACACCATACAACAACAAATTATTTCCTCTAGCATTTAAGAAATAGCAGTTATATCACCACCACTACCACTACCACCCTCACACACACTTAACGTGTCTTTTAAATCATTTTAGAGATAATGACTGGGATTTTATGCCAGCACGTGTCTGGGTCGGGTTATGGACTTCCGGTATCATCTTGGTCATAGTCATCTTCAACTTAAGCGCTCTCGTCAAGTACATCACGAGGTTTACCGAGGAGAGTTTTGCCACTCTAATCGCCATAATCTTCATTGTTGAGGCATTTAAAAAGTTGTTTGAAATCGAAACGACACACCCTATTAATGGTGACCCGGATGCAATCATCTCCACTAATTGCACGTGTCTCCCGCCAAATTGTGACAGCTTAATGACAACGGTAGCAACAACAATGGCAGGACAGGTTTCAACAGGTATACCCTTATAATTTCGTAATATGTCATTGCTTTCATAAGCACACCAACCATATCGTTTATAGTATCTATCTTTAACATTTCTGTATTCTCAATATAGGATGTTCATTTGTTGTATGTTTAATGTTAAACACATGTTCTTGTTTAAAATTTGTTGTTGAGGACCTCAGTGAAGATTGTACTTGGTCTAACAGAGGTTTCTAGTTAAATAAAGTTATTATTGCTTCGATCTGATAGTTAAATAATAATGCACTCGGTTCAGCGCATAAAACATGAAACAAAAAGCGGAGGATTACTGGATTATTTCCAATGCTCGTTCAGCTTACATAAGTAATGCATTTTAATTCATTATTGATATACTCAACGTTGTCCCTCTTCTCATGAAGGTGTAAGCCCACCAATAATTTTTGTTCTGAATTATATAGCAAATAAAAAAAGATTGCATGCATTCATAGAAATCCCAAATAAAAGAAGTGAAAACTTACATTTTACTGTTTGTCATCCTCTGCACAACCAAAATATGATGAGAAAAGTAGGGGCCATGTAGTTTTTTTTCTGTAATTAATGCATTCATATCCAAATTTGCAAGCATCAACCTCTTTTCTTAATTCACCATTCAAACAAGACAATGCTTTCCAAATGTTAAAAAATCATCAATAATGCCATTCAAATAAAGAAAAGAGCATTAAAATAAGGAAACTGCATTTTTTAACTAAGAAGAGACAAGGATTGTATATAACTGCAATGATGCATTTCCTGTTTTCAATGGTGGTACTGACCTGTATAATAATGTTTTATCTATTTAAATAACATAAAAGACGGTTGTTGATTCTTCCATGAAAAAGCGTCCAAAACACAAAACAACAATCTTGTCGTGTTTATTGTATTACTGGTAAACATTTAACAAATAAAACCATGTTTTTATTCGTGCCTTTAGTTGCTCCAGAACTGGGAGTTAATCTGACTGAAGTTTGCGCCAACATCTCTGCTCTCGGCAACAAGACATTGGAGTGGTCTACGTTCCTTGGAGATGATTGCCAAAAGTGGGGCGGTGAGGCACTCGGCGATGGCTGTTTCCCCCCACATTTCGTCCCTGATGTGTTTTTCCTCTCCGTTTTACTCTTCCTCGGTACGTTCGGTCTTGCTGTAGTGTTGAAAGATTTCCGTCAGTCAACGATCTTCCCCACCATGGTCCGCCAACTCACGAGTGATTTCGCCGTCCTCATCTCCATCATCGTCTTTGTCGTCGTTGATATCCTCATCGGAGTTGGAACTCCAAAACTGATTGTGCCAGATGAGTTCAAGGTAATACAATTGAAACATACTCTAAAGCTTATTTATTTACGTCGGTTGTAAAAAATCACACTCGAAGTCTTCAAGTGTAGAACCAGTACTTAGCATATGTGGATAAAGTGTCTTGTGTAAGAAAGCTTTACATCAATTGTGAAACAAACTCTTACAATCCATGGTAGAACAAGTACTGAGTATATGTCTAAGAACAATTCCCATAGCCGTGACGGAGGATCAAATCCTCCAATCATGGGTCCGATGCTCTATCACGTGCTCAAGAAATATTACTTAATTATGTTTTCTTTTAATAAATATGTTGGCGCAAGCATATTCCAGATATGAGAGCCAATTAACTTGAGTATGGCCTTAAAAATCGCCATTTTGCGACTCGTCGGTGTTAAAATTTCTAGTTCTTTAAAATCAAAGAGCGCAGAAACGTTTGCCTTTAAAAATCCGTTGCTATGGACATGATGGTTTTGCATATTTCATTACCTGTCATGAACAGATTCATTGAAACTGAGTCTGTGTATTTACTTTAGTTCGATTGCGAATACTGCTTAGTTTATATACATTGCTATCGAGTTCACTTCCTGGGGAAGGCCAATACTGAGTGTTGGTTTTAAGAGGGTCAAGCTGGGGATCGAACCTGTAACATCTGGTGTGAGCGGCTAACACTCTATCCACTGCACTACCGCTCTGATTGAAAAAAAATATCTCGTGTTTATCTCTTGTAGCCTACCCGTGATGACCGTGGTTGGTTTATCAACCCTGTCAGTGATAAGAATCCCTGGTGGTTGGCCATTGCCGCAGCTGTTCCCGCCCTCTTGTCCGTCATCCTCATATTTTTGGATCAACAGATCACCGCTGTCATCGTTAACAGGAAAGAGAACAAACTGAAGGTACGTTTTTCAACATGCACAACAAGGGCATGTGACAAGATGGCGAAGTGATCATGACAAAACTTATCGTTTTCTCTCATTTATCGTTACATTTGATATTTATAATCAAGTGTTGTTACCTTGTATACTATACTAGAAATCCACAACTTTTATTATTTTTCGTGTACCTATATTGTATTTAGGAGATAAATTCAATAAGTTTGTCTTCCGTTTCAACCAGTTTGACTAAATTGCTTGTATATATGTAACATTGTCAAATAATTCAAATAAAATTGATTTAAGCCAACATGCACACACAGTTCTGCCGGTCAGAACCAACATGCACACACAGTTCTGCCGGTCAGAACCAACATGCACACACAGTTCTGCCGGTCAGAATCAACATGCACATACAGTTCTGCCGGTCATAATCAACATGCACACACAGTAGTGCCGGTAAGAATCAACCTGCACACACAGTAGTGCCGGCCATAATCAACATGCACACACAGTAGTGCCGGTCAGAATCAACATAGACACACAGTAGTGACGGTCAGAATCAACATGCACACACAGTAGTGCCGGTCAGAATCAACATGACTTAGTTTTGTAATATTGCAGAGATTCTCCGTGCACTCGTTTGTTATTACATAATAATGTCTAGAGTAATGTTTTGGTTTATATCTTCATATGTCATTATACGTTTACAAATAATCTGCAACGCATCCTTTTTACGATACATGCATGCTATTTATGTTTTCACGATCAGCATTATGCAACGTTCTGATGTCTGTATAATGCAACTGAGTAAGGCGTCGTACCATAGTTATTATTTGGTTGTCTGTTCATCACCGGGTATTATTTCCTATTACAGAAAGGTGTCGGTTATCACTTGGACATGTTTATCGTTGCCATCACAGTTGCCATCCACTCGTTGTTAGGACTCCCGTGGTACGTTGCTGCAACTGTTTCTGCACTCGCCCACATTAACAGTTTGAAGAAGGAATCGGAATGCACCGCACCTGGAGAAAAACCAACCTTCTTAGGATGCAGGTATATATAGTATATCCAATATCAGTGGTCCTCTTTTCAAATTATAAAATAATTAGTTGACGCTAGTACAAAATCAAAGTACTTGTAGTACTGAAAGTTGGACTTTAATACATATCCATACACCTTCTTAATTTGATTGATATTAGTGTATCGTTCGGTTAATTTTATGCAATATTCTTAAAATGACATAATACATTGTCCACAATATATTAAATATAAATACACGAAAATAAATCATCCCGACGAATAAAAAATAATCCCTGTCGAGTACGATTATTTTGGCGGTGATAAAAACTGCATATGTTGAACAAGGCGACATAAGTTGGGCTATGCCTTTGGTACAAAAAAAAACAAACACAAACACAGTGAGGTCAAGTTATCTAATTTTTACTTGAAATCTACTTTCAGAGAACAGAGAGTTACGGCTCTTGCTATCGGAATTCTCAGTGGAGCCGCAGTCTTCATTACGAACGTTCTTAAGGTAATATTAATAATAAAACAAAGTTTTTGTGTGATGAACATAATGACAATGACAATTACAAAGACAACGATGAAGATGATAACGATGGTTACAATGATAATGATAATACTGATAATAAAAAAAAAGTATTTAAATAGTGTTTGTTATTAGAAAGCAGTAGTTGAAAATTCGGAATAGACCTTAATCGATTCATGCAGTTAAGCACATAAACAATTACCACCTACAAATATTATTTAACGTTTCAGTTTATAATGTAGAGTCAAACCTTTCTTAAGCAACCAGTCAAGGGAAGAAGCAAAAGTGTTTTTTAGACAGGTTACTTTCCCCTGAAAGCATATAAATGGGAAATAGTAAATATGGCTGTTAAAGACAAGTGGCAGCGTACACAGGTTGATTGCATATCAGCTAAACTGGTAAAATATGCATACTCATTGAGGTTTAATTTAATCCAATGTCATAAAAAACATGAACATGTTCTTTTAAAATGCTACAAAGTGTATTATTTTGCTCCAGGTTATTCCAATGCCTGTGCTATACGGTGTCTTCTTGTACATGGGATATTCCGCCATGAGAGGAATGCAGGTGAGCTATTTTTGAATGTGGTTAAGCACGTGGCAGGTTATTAAATGCATACTTAGTTTGATTGGCGGACCTCAGAATAGAATCACCGTCCTTCCGCACCTAACTGGTAAAACATATGTTTGGCATAACTTTTTTGGCTCAAACCGAAATCGAGTTCACATCCACAGTGGTGAGAGGTAAGTGATCTGGAGACCATTCGATCACAGAGGGCCCCTGGCAAGTAGATGATAAGTTACACAGTTTAATTATTGTTTCGTCATTTTTTAATTGTTTTGTTCTTTAATAACAATTTTGTTCATTTACAATAGTTTCTTTTCATTTTTTAAGATATTTTTCATTTTGTAAAGCAATTATGTTTTATAGAAAATAATGCATCGACCCAAATCTAACATATATTGTTTGCATCTATTTTTCTTGACTGGATCGTTTCATCGTATTTTTTGCATGCTTTAGTATTGTATATAATAATAAAATGACATATTACAAACACGACCTGTTCCCTATTTTACATGTACATAATTCGAGCGACTACTTTCGAAATCCGTAGCACTGAAACAGAGTTGACCAGTCGCTCGGTGGACTAATTATTTAAAATCAAACATGACTTAATATATTACACCAATGAAGACAGCTACGACATAACACGTTCTGATACTTATTATTTGTATATTTTAACAGCTGGTAGACCGTCTCTACCTTTTCGTTCAGCCGATCAAGTACCAACCGGACCTGTCCTACCTCCGCCACGTGCAGCTGTACCGTGTACACATCTTCACCGTCATCCAGGTGCTCTGTCTCGGAGTCCTGTGGGCCGTTAAATCCGTCAAAATTATCTCCATTGGATTCCCCATCATGGTAAGTTGACATATTTTAGAGTGTTATTCATGTACTTGGCAACATCGTGTGTACACACAGCGTGCATTGGTGCTGGTTGTACTTGATCATGCATGTAGTACTACTTTTATTGTAGTTTATAACCATTGGTTGACCCAGTTTTGGCCATTTTTGTTATAGACTGCAGAACGAACCCATTATTTTCCTATTTGTTCCGTCAAATAGCGGTGATATTTGAGCACGTTAATTGGTCAGTTGTTTTAGCTAAAGTTGAATGACGTCACAGTTTGGTTGTCGTAAAGTATATAGATTGTCGGATAGGCATGGAATTCCCAGCTATTTCATTGGAGTTTAACATATCTGATTCGAGAGATATCAGGGACTTTGATAGACCCGGGTGGGGGAGGGGGGGATGGATACTCGCTGTATCTTGGTTAGTACATATGTGCTGCCATTTTGACCCCTCTTTTAGGACATATTATGTAAAGTTTTGACCCCTATTCATTTTGCATAATGTGATGTAGAGCTTTGATCCTACTTTCTTGACACATTATGTAGACTTCAGACCTCTTGTTGAATCCGGTGTTCAATACCCTCCTGCCTAGGATCGCCAGGCTAGGAATCTCTTGGCATTTATTCTTAATGAAATCCGAGAGAAATCCGAGAGCTTATGCAATTGTGTAGGTAAGTTTTATTCAGATTAAATGTAGAGTGTTAACCCCTATATAATTTGTTTGAACAAGAATTTCGACCCCTGTAATTGGTTTGAATGTAAAGTTTTTGACCCCAAAATATCTTATATTTTTAAATATTTTGCCATCATGTGGAGATGAAAATAATATCATTCTTACCAATAACAAAAAAAAAAAAAGAATAAACAACATGTTGATTTTTATTTTTACAGGTGCTTGCAACTGGACTTGTTCGCAAGATTATGGAATCTTATTTTACGCAGTACGAACTTAAATGGCTCGACGATCTTCTTCCGGGTAAACATCCTGAGAAACAGGAAGACAGTGAAAATATTATCGGAAAGGTACATCGCTAAACAATTACGCGTGGCGTTTTACTTTTTTCATTAAATATTGTCTCAGAGAGCTGTAGGAATGATTTAAGACAGTTGAATATATTTGATGTTGTCACTGGTTAAGAAATTACATTTTTAATTAATTAAAATGGTTATTGAAAATGAAAATAACAATCATACTGTTTTAAAGATAAACATATAACATATTCCAAGACGTAAGAACAACTCGAGTAGCACTTCGGTGGGTCGAACGCGACGGGTGTTGCACAAACTAGTTCGAGTTAAGGGTTGTTCGAGCCAAGTATTGTTCAACATCATACCATACATGTACACGTGTATACATCGAAATAGGAATTATGCCTGGATAAATTAAGCAGTTCGAGATATATGTGTTGTATGAGCCATCCATGCTCGAGCCAACGAAGTTGTACTGTAGCTGAGTTCTTTGACAATTTTTTTTCATTTTACTAAAAGTTACAATGGCATCTCAAAGAAATACAGAATTCAAATTCAAAAATGAAAAGTTCGTCTTTCTGTTTATCCGAATGCGTCATAGAAGACGCGGGTTAGATCCCAAACTCGACCTGATGACCTTTCAAAAAACAACACTGGTTGTAGCAATGAAACGGTTACGAGAACGAATCATGTAAACCCTGAACTTTATTCGCAATGAAGTGAAAATGTGGAGCGCGTGATCCAGTGGTAGAGCATTTGATCGATGATCGCAGTGTCGTGAGTTCGATCCTCCGTCTCATGACTGTGTGCTGTATCCTTGAGCAAGACTCATTTTCCGCATATGCTTCGTACTGGTTATACCCAGGAAGACTTCAAACGTGATTTATTTAAGTCATAATAACTTGTCTATGTAACAGGTTTAAACTAATAAAGTGAAAATAAATTAGCGAACATTTGATGAATGGTAATTGATACTGTGAACTTTCATATTCAGAATAATTACGGGTATGACGACGCTCCAATGTTCAAAGCCAACGGCAATAACGGAGTCAACGGAGCAGAGAAGAAGAAGCCAGTGTTCTTTGTGGAAGAAAATGACAATTTACATTACAGAGATCCCGCACCCACCAAAGCATCAACCAATTTGTAAACTGGAGTAAAAGAAAAATATTTTCTTTTCGACCATTGAAGACAGTTCTATTTATAATTTTTCATGTTCCGGAATATGGAGGAAAAGCAAATGGAAAAGCTTTTTTTTAAAAGAAATAACGTTTACAGTATATTTCATTATAGAATGTGACTTATCTAAAACGGTATTGTTTATTACTAGAGATTAATTGATTAATTCCTAGTATTAATTATTAATCGACTATTTGTTTTTTACCCCCAAACACACATGGGGGATATAGAAATGTTTCACACATGTGTTCACTGTAGGTTTTTGTAAAAAGAAAAATAACATTTTTCTACATTAAAGGATCTGTTGCAGATATTAGATGATCAGTTACAAAATAAACAATGTACATATTATGAGAGAACTAGTCTGTTGATGATTAGTAAGCGGTTGTAGTTGTTGTTAATTCACACATCCTCTTCAAACAGTTGTCATTTTTTTATCATATTTTTGTTCATGTCATTTCAGGTCATACATTCATAAAGGGGTTGGGTGGGGGTGTGCTTGCGATGTGTGTGGGCTGAATTCTGCTCATTTTGTTTTGTAATTAAAATACACAGTTAGGCATACTTTTTGATATTGTGAGATTTCAAGCAGAAATCTTTAATTAGTTAGTTTAGTTTTAGTTTTAACATACTTAATTTCAACATGAAAATGGGTTGTTTTTTTCAACATGTGATATTTGAATTATATAAACAAAATATGAAATATTTAATGTGATTTAATGTTTAATGTTTTAATTATAGATGTTATAAATGAGATACTTTATGTAAGTGTTCAAATTTTAAATTTGTGGTTTGGGACTATATAACTTACTTTTAGGCGTTTTCGTTAAATACAGCCCGAAAAATGGTCCACTTATTTTGTTATTGAGTTAGTTGCATTGCTTCGTTGTGTGTACATAGTTTATTTAGAAATAAGGAATATAGGGAAACTAGGGACAGTTAATGGAATGAAACCTGAAGACATGGTGTTAGTTCGGACCCAGCTGTCGCGATTGGGTCCGTTAAATAGCAATGTTGGTAAATCCCCATTTCAGCACGTTGATTGGTCAGTTGCTTCAATTGAAAGTTTATGTGGCGTCACAGTGTTTTAAGCGTTCCATTGCTCTGAATTGTGGGACAGGCATACAATTCCCTGCTTTTTAATTGGGGGTTAATAGACCTGATTCGCTAGATATCAAGTTCTGAGATAGATTTCTTGTACTGCGAATAGCACTGAAAGCGTTCTCTGAGTAAAAGTGAAACTTTCTATTTATGATATGCGTATAAATATTACACTGTGTAATATGCATTTAATACTTACTGAATTTCAAACCATAACTTACAAGTTAACATATTTGCTTGACTAAATTAATGTCTTTTTTTATTATAAATTCATGAAAACTAGACTCATAAGCTTACCATAGTTTAATGATATAGAATATGATATTTGAATTAAGATTGTTTAAAAAAAACAATTAAAAATATGTGATTTTTTATTAATCCAGTTGTTTTATTTTAAATATAAGCAATAAATTTTAGCTTTATATGAAAAAACAACAATATGTATAATAGAGATGGACACCGCTAGACATGACATGACATGTATTAATACTTGGTTACAAACAGCCAAAATGTTTACATGCAAGTGAACAAAACAAGCACATACAATATGTCTTCTTGGTCAAGATTAAGTAGGGGTAGTTTTGCTCAAGCCTTATCTTACGTGAATTATATTTGACATTTAATAAATAAAATGAATTCCATATTTATATAGATGGCATATAACACTGTTCTTATTCGGAGATCATGCACCATAAATTAGAAATATTAGTGGAAACAACGGGTTTCTATTTTTGTTTTCCATTTTCTTTTTACTCTATTACTGTTGCTATCTCTTTATTCACAGAAATTTTATTTTCGGAAAATATATAATCTGAATGATATATTTTAATAAAGATAAAAAACTTTTTTTTTTTGTTTGTTTTTGTTTGTCCTTGTTCAAAAATAAAAACTGAGTTAGTTTAAACATGTAAAGTTGTTACAACTAAGACAAATCACATTCGAAATCTTCCTGGGTAGAACCAAGAAATTAGAGAGAACCAGAACAAAGCTTATGCGGAAAAAGTGTATTGGTCAAAGACAGAGAATCGAGCCCACGGCCCTCCGATCATGGGTTCTGTGCTCTACCTCTGTACTAGCGCTCCACAGAGCTGAATTATTTACTGCAGCGGGTGGGGTGAGTATAAACATGTGTATACTAGTATACATGTGTATATAAGTATATCGAACTCTAAAAGTACACATGACCCCAAGGTTAAAGGTTAAAACAAACTATTTCATGCTCGACTCCAGTTCGTACTCGAACACAAATTCTTAAATTCTTATAACTCACAGATTAAAGTGAAGCATTTGACTCGACGTCAAATTAGGAATAATTGTTGCCGATTTGAGGTTAAACAATACATTTTTCTATTTTTGATATGAGTCCATTCGTTGAGTTGAACATGAAATCTTGAGTTGGACATAGAGCAGAGTTTTATACAATTGGCCACTGATCCGCCATAGCATATTTAAAGTTTTACAATGAGGTCTACCAAGCTGAACAAAAACTAAACCTGTATTATATGAATGATGATTTAATACAAAATTTATTTTAAAAAAATGTCCCCACAAAGACAGACTAGCAATAGCAACAAATAATGAAATATGACCGACACATGCAAACATTCTTTTAAAAAGAAAGTTAAAGTCTGCATGTTTTTTTTTGTTATCTTATTTGTGTATTAGCAGTTTTGATGCCGTATGCATTACGTGATGGGATAAGAACGGTTTAATCCATCAGGTTTCTCCACATGCCATTTAAGCACAGGGACAACCCAGCACTTGACTATCACAAATGGTATTCCCCTAGCACTTTAATTAAAAAAAAATATAACAGGTTACTTTCCTCTAAACCATTATTTTTCTTTGCTCATTTTAATACCTAAAATGAAACATACTTAATATGATGACTTTAACTGATTTATTCAGGTTTTACTAGTGAAATATAGTTCAATGAGTGCCTCAAACAGCGTTTGGAAATACGTTGGAGGGGTTTACTCGCTCTTACCTCAGCGCTTGTATTCCTTACTCCGGAGAACCCTGGGTTTATGTGTTATCCAAAGCATGGAATTAGATAGCATTTCCTTTTCTATAGTTAGCAAAGGAAAAAGAATTTGTCAATTCTAAAATTACAGACGGTCAAAATGATACACCGTAGTAAATTTAATTTTGAATACAAGAAAATTGTAGTCTTACGTTACAATAATTAAATATTTTGAATCTTGAATCTTTAAACGCTTACAACGCTATACACATAATAAGGTTTTGATTTACTATTTAGCGTTATTTTATGCCACCGAGAGCTAACAGTCAATCAGTTAATATAACCACTGTTTACTTGGATCCTGAAAGGTTAACCAATACCCTAGCACACCCCATCTCCGAAAGTAACTGATGACTTTCCCACTTGAATCAGCAGTGAGAGGCGAAAGATAATGAGATACATTGTCGAATATCAATCATCAAGGAGACTGTTGCAGGGCGGAGATTCGAATGAATTCACGAACCCTGGATTGATAGTCAGTCGCATTACCAACTGAGCTAACCGAACCCGGCACACATAATAAGAAAGACAAACACACGTTCTTGTAATGAGCCATTTAATGAACCAAGGCACGCATCATTTGGTGACTTCCGAATGTTTCAGTGAAATAAATCCCTATATAACGTAGTGATATCAATTGTTCTAAATCAGCGACATATCAATACTGTAAGTTTTTTTTTTAAGTCATTCTTCTAAATGTATTTGTTATAACTGAAAGTCTTAGCCTTTGTCTTAGTTACTATATAAACTACACAAAAACACCACTCTCTCTGTTATTGTAAAATTCCGAGCTATGAAAAGTTTTAACTCACAAACAACGTCAGCATTTATATAGAACGTGTCCCAAATGACTGAGTACTTCAGGTCCCGGACGTTAACGATTCCCAAAACATAACACAATACTGGATTAGAAAATGCATTTGCCAAAAATATTGCCATTTTGAACTAATACGCAAGCCACTTAGTTTCGTATTCCATCCGAAAATCATTGAACTCATTATTTAAACGATTTTGAAGTAAAATAGATTAATGCTTTTGTCATGAGAATATTTTATTTGAATAAAAAATATTGAATGATACCAATTCGGAAAAATGTATTTGCTAAATCCCGATATTATGGCGAACTTCACCCTGGGTAGTGCTGCTCGCTTGAACACTTTTAGGAAACTCTATTAGCCGCAATTTTTATTACTGAACAAAAGCTTGAGCAGGGTTATCTTCTATAAGTAACAGTAAAATGACAATACGTATTATGACATTTTAGACTTCCCTATAACTATCACAGAAATCAACAAAATGATTTTGAAGACCAGCAACTCGAAAACACCCAGTAATGACTTTATCATAAATGAATATATCAAAACAACAAATTCTTATTCTTCCAATATATTGTTCCCTGTTTAGAAACTACTTGACACTAGAATATTACCAGAGCAACGGTTAGAAGGAATAATACTAGCAATATTTAAAAACAAAGGTTCACCACTCAATTCGGAAAATTATCGCCAAATAACAATACTTAGTTGCCTGGGCAAATTATTTACGTCAGTGCTTAATAACAGATTATTATTTTTTTCTAAACGAGTATGATATATTAGCAGAAAACCAAGCCGGCTTTAGGCAAAACTACTTTACCACCGACCATGTTTTTGTTCTCCATTTTTTAATAGAAACCTTACGATCACAAAAGAAAAAAAAATCTGTTCTTTTATTTATTTTTCCCAAGCCTTTGATTCTGTGTGGGGAATTGGTCTATTGCAAAAAATTATTTAAATCCGGAATCAACGGAAATTCTTGCAAGTTGTACGTAGAATGTACAGTAATATTAAATCATGTGTATCCCTAAAAAGACCACAACACCCAATTCTTCCCAAGCGATAAATGGGTAAGACAAGGCGAAAAACTGTCACCCGTACTATTTTCACTATTCCTTAATGTTCTTGAAACTTATTTGCTATATGAACATAATAATGGAGTCATATTTGACTATAATGATGAACATATTTCGTACTTCCTAAAAATCTTTATTTCATTATACGCCAATTGCACACTGGTATTAAGCTAATCTCCTGAAGACTTCCAGAAATGCTTAAATGATTTTCATACATACTGTCAAAAATGGAAACTAAATATAAATACAAGTTAAACGAAGGTCATCATCTTTAAAGCAAGAAATATCTCAAAGTTCAACTTTACCATTGGAGGAAACAAAATAGAAATCGTAGATAAATATAAGTCAAGGTGTTTACTTTTCTAAGTTTGGAAGTTTTTTCAATGCAAGAAAACATATTTCTACACAAGCAAATAAAGCTTTACATTTACTATATAATAGAATATATAATCTAAATTTGCCAATCGATCTTCAGTTAAAATTATTTGATCATACCATTCTACCAATTATTACACATGCTTGTGAAATATGGGGTTTTGAGAATCTCGATTTCTTGAAAAGATCCAATCAAACTTTATCCTAAAAATCACAAACAGTAGGAATAGTACCCCTTTGTACATGCTATATGCAGAACAAGGTCGCCAACCGATTGCAAACACCATAAAAATGCGAATGATTAAGTTCTGGAATAATATAATCTTAAGCAAAAGCGAAAAGTTATCTCACCTCTCATATTTAATCATGCTACATTCAAATGCTTACCAATACAAATGGATTAAACATATCAAGAATATTCTAGACTTGACTGGAAATTCCGATATATGGATCAATCAGCAACATATAACGACAAGACATGTAGACAAAATAATTTTGAATTTTATCTTAATGCCTTCCTAAGAAATGACTATACTGAAAATTCGCACCTCAAATCACAATTTTCTTATTAAAACCGGACGTTGGGCAAACAGTCAAATACTATACAAGGACAGGAAATGTATGTTTGCACACAGAATGACCTGGCAGACGAGTTTCATTACTTGTTAGTTTGTCCCCTCTTTCAAAATAAAAGAAAACAATTGTTACCAGAATACTACTATAAACACCCAAACACCATTAAATACAATCAACTGCTCACAGCAAACTCCATTAATGTACTACAAAAGTAAGTACATTTGCCAAATTTCTACTCAAATATGCACAATTACATGCCTCCCGTCATGTACCTAACATTAAATAAATAAAATAATACTCACCTCGCGATCATTAAATCCAAACCTCTCCACATGTTCAAACCAACAATAAAGAATCTGTATAGAAACAGCCGTACTGACCAATCCCCACATTTAATGAAATTTATAAAAGTATACGCACTGAACCCGCTAGTTCCCCTTTTATGCTAGTACGCTATATATAAGATACAGTATGTGTTACGTCATGTATGTAAATTTATTCCTGTTTTGTATATGTTCACACGGGCCTTTTGAATTGCAAATGAAAGTTTCTTTCTTCTATATAACGCCCCCTCTCTTTCACCGACCCTCAAGTTAAAAATACACTTTTACAACCGACAACGTTGGAATAAGCATGCAGCCCGTGATCCAGATACCCATTGATGGTCAGTGAATGGACATAACATTGAACAAACTCGACTTTACCTCTACATAATATTATGGTTTATGGCCTGCTATACAAAACTCCTATCCGAGTATTTTCGATAAATGACTCACTGTTATTTGTTTGTATTTTAGCGGTTGTAGTCATAAGTGCAAATTTATCCTTATTTTCACATATTGCTCCTAGTTCACCTTATTTTAAATGTGTACTTACTTTGTGCCACACAAACATGTGTTTTCGCTATTTACGCGTGAAAACGCTTTCCCCCACCCCAACCCGACTTAGATTCAAAATAAAACAAACAAAACTGTTCACTATTACTGTACTACTACCCTATATGTAAGTGTAAAATGTAATGTTTTATGCCTCATGTTGTTTCACCATGTATTTGTATGTGATGTTACCTGAGTGAAAATAAAGAATACTGATACTGATACTGAACAACCCCCAAATAATTTTAAGCCTCTACTGCAAACCTAAAGTTGGTCGACCACAGTACAAATATCGCATGGTGTATTATGACCTCCGTGTAACATATAGGCCAATTAACAAATCGAATTTGCCATTTCTTTCTGTTTATCTTTTTTTAAATCCTTAATTATAAATTTCTTTTTTACTTTTAAAACTGAACATGATAATTATTATATACATGTAACTGTCCATGTAAATAAAGCACGCCAATGTCTCTAAAACTGAAAATATATCTATCAACACAACACTGACCAAACAAGCGTTGATTGGTCTATTCAAACGTGTTTGTTGTCCCGGCTACGCTTAGACATTTATTCCGTGCTGGTTTACAATGAAAATAGAAAGGAATGCACCATTAAAGAACAAGAGCTAATTACTTTTTTCTTCTTGTAACACTTTTTTAACACTTTTTATCATTGGGCAGACATTTTGTATATTTAAAACGAATGGAAAAAAACTCTACCAAGGGGAATAAAATTGATAACTAACAGATACGGTCTGCATGTTAACATATATAATTAATTTGTTATCTTGTCAAGCATTTCTGTACACAACATATCAACGTATATAGTTGATTTATTTAGTCAAATAAAAAAACAAAAAAATTAAATATATAACTTTAAAAACGGCGGCCATTTTGAAAAGTGGCGGCCGTTATATATTGCTGCCCATATCCGTTTTTGTTGGGACTAGTCTTATCTATCAGTGTACCAGGTTTGGTACTTTTGTAAAAAAAAATGCACAATTATCTCACAAATCTGCCCAACTAGTTTGTATTACAATGAAATACTAAAACATCGGTTGTTGAACCGAATCCAGACGGAATATCATTTTTTAACCTTATGTTTGTGTTGCTCATGTTTAAAACTAAAGATATGGGTATGGCCTCTAAAAAGCGACATACGACAACGACAATGCTGAAATCGATTTCAAATTTCAATTTTTCAAAAATATAGTTAATTTTAGTAAGATTTATATTACGATATAAAACAACTATTGTACAAGGAACAAGATGATAATAACAAAATAAAGCCATGACTTCTCTACGCTGTGTAAAAACTTCCCAGAATATACAGGTGAAGAAGTGCAATGATCGGAAATGCATTTTAAATTTACATGTTAACGGTTTGAGGTTATATTAAGGGGAAAAAAACAAGAAAAAAATGTCACTGGTAAGTGTCACATACCCCCGAAGTTGACTGTGAAAATATCGATAATTTTTACAATAGGTAGCCTTTCAATTGTATCCATGAATATCAAGAGTAATGGATTAACATATTTGACTAGACACGCAATTTCATGGTTTTACATTAAAGTGTGACCTTGACATCTGATGTAAAGGTCTTGGAAATTATACAGGTAAATGCAGGTGACACGCCATCATGACATGTTGATCACTTGTGTCATGCTACTTTTAAATCCATCCATGTAATAAAAAGTTACAGGCTAGACATGAAATACCAAACAAACTGGAAGTGTGACCTTGACCTTTGAGGTAAGGTTCTAGGTCTTGCATGCGACACGTCGTCATGTCATGTTGATCAAGTTAAAGACAAAGTTACAGACCAGACACGAAATATCAAACATATTGAAAGTGTGACCTAGACTTTTGAGGAAAGGTTCTGTATCTTATACGCGACACTTAATCATGTCATGTTGATCAACTGAGCCAAGTGTTACGGACTGACGTTTCTGACTAAACACGCAATTCCATGTTTTTTTACATTAAAGTGTGACCTTGACATTGACATCTGATGTAAAGGTTTGGATTTTTCTACAGGTAAATGCAGGTGACACAGCATGACATGTTGATCACTTGTGTCAAGTTATTATTAAATCAATTCTATGTATGACAAAGTTACAGACCGGACACGCAATCCCAAACAGACTGAAATTTTCATCAAACAAAGTTAAATTGTGACAACTGACCTTTGAGATACGGGTGTGGGTCCTATGCGCGACACGTCGTCATGTTATGTTGATCATTTGTAGCAAGTATTACTAAAGTCTATCTATGCATGACAAAGTTACAGGCCGGACACGAAAGTTCAAACAGATTGAAAGTGTCGTCAAACAATTAAAAATGACCTTAAAATTTTAGGTATGGATGCAGGTCTTACGCGTGACACGTCGTCATGTTATGTTCATTATTTCTAGCAAGTATTAATAAAATCCATCTGTGTGTATGACAAAGTTACAGACCGGACACGAAATATAGGACGGACGGACGGACGGACGGACGGACGGACGGACACTGCGATTACTATATGACCCCCTAAATTGTTTTGTGTGTTTTTGTTTCGTTATCTCGATATCGCTTGAATCGATATTCCAGTAATGTCGATATTTTTTGCAAGTCCCAACTTTTACCCTTCTTCCCCCCCACCCCCCCAACTCTTTTGCAAAATCGTATCGAGATAAACAATTCACTTCGCTTGGGCCATAATATATTAATTGCTAGATTATCATCCCGACCGTTTCTATTTTCATAAAAATAAAAAAAAAATTATTAAAAAAAAAATAAAAAATTGTGCAAATAAAATTAAAAAATAAATCCTCTAGCCCTGCCCGTTTTTGATAAAAATCTGGATGATAATCTAGCAATACACATGTGTCAATTGGGGAATAACCTGCGAATGAAGCATTCCAATTGAGATATTGCACTCAATTCATCAATGGTTATAACAGAAGTTGTTAGTAATTCAGCTTTAAAATATTAATCATAAGAATGTGAGCCATATAAAAGATTTGTTATAGGCACTTTTGGTATTATATTGCACCATATATACGGTATTACTGGTATATTGTGAGTATTATATAGTAGTATATAAGTGTTAGTATGCACATGTGTATTGTTGCTGTGTTCTAACCATCTTGTCAATGACTAATAGTATAATTTATTCACAATCAAATGTAACAAAATTTCAATTTTCCCACTGCAAAGAAACACAATATATACATTCTGTTTTACAGTTCCTAGTAAAAGTTGATGTCTTTACAAATTGGCATCCAAAGCGTTTCTCAGATTCCGAAAAAGATATATCGGGTCGGGCATCATAATGATATTCACAAAAGTGATTAGGTTTGTATATCAACATTTATTGAGAATTTGCTAAGAAGTGAGATATTTGGAATTCACTCATTTAAATTTCATGACAATTTCCTACTTTTGTTTAACGGGTAGTAATTGTTATGTGCATGCAACAGCCCTGGGCTGATTTATTGACAATTACAGTTGACCGCGACAAACATCAGATGTAACCCATCTGTGTCGGCAAACATTTTTCTTTTAGTCTATAATACACGACTGTTTACCTAACTCAGTCTGTAACGCTTCTTACTTATAAATTTCAAATTGTGCAAAAATTCTTATATATTTCTCTTTATTTCAAGAAGTATTTTAATACACAATTCAGAATATCAAATACTTTGCCTATTTTACCAACTTATTATGGCAACTTTCCTTACAATTATTGAACCTTTCAGTTTATATTTATTTCCCTGAAAGTTGTGGAAAAATATACTATTTGGCATTGGGAGTATGACCCAAATTACAGTCATTTGCCGGAGGATGGTGGTTCTACTCAGTCTGATGTCTTCCTCCAGCAGTAATACAGGATATGCCAAAATTTATATTACCTGAAAATTTCAAATGTGTTGAAAATGGCGTTGAACCGAATTAAAAAAAGTCACTGACACTGTATGAAATAATCTGTCATTGTCAAGCTTCTGTCAGCACTGTTTACTGTGAATTTATTTATTTAACTTTGACTGAATGTTACGCCATTATAAATTTATTGCTAGATTATCATCGAAATTTGTCTTAAAAACAGGGAGGACGGGAGGATTTTATTTTTTATTTTCATTATTAAAGTTTATGATGTTTTTTAATAAAAAAAATATTTTTATTTATGTACTTTTTGTTATGAAAATAAAAAGGGTCTGGGGGGCATAAACATTATAGAGCTGGCGGGTATATGATAATCTAGCAATTTATTTATTACGGCCTTATTACAAGTTATACATGCTAAAAATCTTCCTGGGTTGCAACAGTAGTTAAATCATGTATGTGAGACACCACTCATAGCGTTGGGGTATTATTGAATCTGCAACCCTTGGTCTAGGGTTCGATGGTGTACCACTGGACCACATGCTGTCATTGGTTGTTTCAGTTGGAAAAATATCAGTATTTTATTGAGATGGGTTTGGTTCAATACTGGTTAGCGTTCCATGAACACAGAAACCATTGTCTCTTACCCCCATCAATACCATAAAATACTGGTAAACATTAAATCCAAATAAAGCAATGTTTTAAATATCAGACAGACCCCCCCCCCCCCCCCCCACCAGATAAAAAAAATTGGTGTCGCATAGTAATGGCAGTGTCCTTCTATCCGTATTTTCTATTGTTCAATATTTTGTGTCCAGCCTGTAATTTTGTCATGCATAGATGAATATGTCAATATCACACTTTCAGTTCGTTTGATATTTCATGTCACTTTTGTCTTACATGGAGGGATTTCAAAATATCTTGATAAAAGTCATGAAAATGTCATGATGAGCTGTCATCTACATTTACCTATAGAAATACCCAGATCCTTTAAATTTGAAAGACCATTTGGGGGGCATGGGCCACTTACCAGTAACATTTCTTGTTTAAAAATATATTTTGTGTATAGGTGCAGAAGAAAGAAGAATTGCCATTGAAAAAGGAAGCTATCATGAAGGTGTTCCTTCAATTACTGTTATCGCTGATGGAGGCTGGAGTAAGAGAACACATAAACATTCCTATAATGGACTTGGAGAAGTTGGGATTATAATTGGGAAAGAAACAGCATGTTTGCTTAAAAAACTGGAATTCAAGTTCTCAAGCAATGGAGTCAGATATAATAGTGGAAGGGTTCAAAAAGGCATAGAGTATGCATGGACTTAGATATATGTGGTTAATTGGTGATGGGGATTCTTCTGTTTTTGCAAATATTAATGAGGAAGTTCCAGTCTGGGGATGTCATGTCCGAAAAAATTGAATGTGCAAACCACATGACAAAGTGTTTGGGGTGTAATTTGGAGAAATTAGTTGAAAATAATTCGGAATACAAAGGAAAGAATAATTTAACAAAATGTACAAGAGTAAGAATAGTTAGTGCAGTCAGATGTGCTATTACAATGCGATCCAAAGAAGCGGACAGACAGAGAGCTTCAAAACAATTGTCAAAAGACATTCGCAATAGTGTCCATCACATTTTTGGTAACCATGATAACTGCTCTGATTTCTGCAAAGCAAAAGGGACACAGTGCAATAACAGTACCATTAATGAGGATGAAAATTGTCCAGATATTGTAGACGAACCATCTGATGTCTGTTCCCAGGCAGTTTCATTCTGGACGAAAGGCTCTTCAGTAGATGCACAAGAGCAGTCCAGATATGGTACATCATTGCTGTACAGTGATGTAAATTCCAACATGTTGCAAGATGTAACGGTTTTGTTGGACAAAGTGACCGCCTCATCCATAACAGCACTACTCATTTGGCTGAGTGCTGGATGCACATGCGAACTAAGTTTGATAGTGGGAAAATCTACAACATATGTTATAGAGGATCTTGGCACACAAGGTGTTATGGTGGGTGTCTTAGAATGAATATTGGTCCCCAATGGTCCCCGTCGGTATGGAAAAAGATAACAGGGACAGCACCAGGCCATAACTTTGTAAAGTTGTATATAGATAGAGAAAAAGAACTGAAATACTCCAACGACAGCAAAAAGAAGCCAATGGCAAGCGTTCAAGGATGGAATAGGAAAATGTCTTTAAACAAAGAGAGTAAATCAAAAGCCGCTAGAATGTCTTATGGCAGTGAGGCAGTTGAACAGAGCCTGACGTATCAAGTGTTGAGCTGGATTTGAAAAAGACTGTATTTTTGGATCAACATATAGAGCTCAGTTCAACAAAAATTTATGCTATTCTAAATATGACAAGTTTGCAATGAGAATCCCAAGTGTGGCATGATGAAAGACGCAAAAGAATAACAGCGTCAATGTTTGGACCTGTAATAAAACGAAGACCAATTATTCCTGTAAAAATCTTGTTTCGCAGATGCTATACAAAAAGTTCAATGGCAATCAGTATACGAGAAATTTGAATCCAACAAGAGAGGGTGACAATTCATGAGTACACTATGAAAAAAGCTGAAGAAGGTGTAAATGTTATAGTTAAGAAAAGTGGGCTTGTTATTAGTGAACAATTTAAGTTTCTTGGTGGAAGTCCAGATAGAATAGTGTTTGAAATTGGCCAGAAGTCGGGGTTAGTTGAAGTGAAAAATGTTCTGCACAACAGGCCAATAGGATTAAATGAAGCGGCAGAGAAAAAAACAAAAACTTCTGTCTGGAATTGCAAAAATGTAGCAGAAAATTAAGCTTAAAAACAAACCACAACTACTACATGCAATGTCAAGGACTTCTACAAATATGCGATTTACCATGGATAGATTTTGTTGTTCGAAGTGTAAATCCATACCAGTTACATATAGAACGTATCTGTAGGAACGATAGTAGTTAGAAGTTATGGTTTCCAAAACTTAAGGTTTTTTACTATATGGCCCTCTTACCTGAGTTGGCGTGCCCAAGGAAAGGCAAAAGCCCAGGAATACGTGAACCTGGTTTTGGGTGAGTCTTATAGGAAAATGTATTGGCTAGTCCCTTACAATTTTATTTTACATTTGTTAACAAAAAAACTTGTGTTCATTATGCAATTATTCTATTTTTTCTATATGCATTTCAGTTTGAAGATAAGAGTAAGAAGGTGTGTCCAGTGAAAAAGGCCAAGACTACACGTAATCGGAGTTCTACAGATACACACAGAGAACAGCCAGATCGATCATAGTGCATATCAGTGTAGTAGCTCTTCACAACATAATACCAGGTACATTTCCTTGTGTAGTTATGTCATTTTAATGAAAATTCCTAAAAATCATTTGTACAAATGCAGTGTTTGGTGTCAGCATTTTTTTCCCATTTTTATAGCTGTTATTGGGTCATATTGCCAATGGCAAGTAGTATCTTTTTTTCACAATTTTTGAGTGGTAAAAAGTTGAAATAATTATTAATTGAAACTTGCCATAATTCCTTGATGAAATAAAACTTCTCCCCATTCTCAATTGAGTTTTCATATTGATTCTTTAATTAATTTAATGTTAATGACAATTCTCAATTCTAAGGGTATGGGTCATTTTTCCAAAATGCTGATAAAGACCACTGCTTTCAGCTATGACTGAGTTTCATAACAGTCGCATAACAACATTAGCTTACTTTTTATTTTACTTCAATTTGCAACAAACATATGGTTTTGAATATTTTAATTACATGAAATGTTTTCGTTATTTGTTTAAGTGATTACATTATAATGTTTGCATAACCATAATGTTTGCATGATCTTTCAGGAGAGCATCAACAAGACAGTTGAAGTTTGTTGGTGAAAGAATTACACACAAGTGGAAAGTGTTTGAAGATTCGGACCAAACCGAATGGTACAATGGCATTGTGCTGTCATTGGTATCTGGAACAACGTTTTATATGATGGTGAAGATGAAATATATGAGATAGACCACTTGTTAGTTGATAATGAAGATTCATCATTAAAACTTATTCACAAATAAGGTAAATTTACTGTTTACACCTGAATTATCCCAAATTAATGGTTAAGTGTGGACCATTGAGTGACAAATTGTTGATATGATTACTGTTCTCTTGAACGTCTCACACACCAATTAATTTTGTACTGTTCTACATATAGAGACATGCACTTCTGGAACACTGGATACATTACCAATGGTTCTAAAAGTGCCTTATTCCCATAGATAGTCCTCTGTTGGTCCAAATATGCAGAAAAAAACATGGGGTTGACCAGGTTGCTTTTTCACAATTTCGATGGTTTGATGGCACCCCTTCATTTTTGACAATTCTGCCCATTTGTTGCAGTGTATCACTACGCATCTTTAAACTGTTATAGCATCATCAAACAGTTCCCAGGGTCACCCAAACTTTGCAGAAATTATGAAAATGTTCCAATGTTCCCATATGCACAAAGAAATATGACATTTTATGCATTTTTAAAAAAAAAATTACCCAACCGCTTTACACAGCTCTAATTTCTTGGGCGTAATAATCTTGCTACCGTCATGCAAGGGAGGTAATTGTTCAGTGAGACCTTGAAGAGTAGATATTGTCATGACATGTGACTGAAATTTTTGTCGAACAAACCTTTACCATTTCTAAATATAAAAGTACGCCTTTTGAATTCATCGCGCAACTGTTTTCTAATTCATGCACCAAAATAAGATGGCGGTCACACATGCATAAATCAGTTTCGGACGACTCGAAAACAGGAAAAACTGCCAAATTTTTTTAGCCATTGTACCTTAATAAAAATAATTGTAGAAAAAGAAATAGTTTGAAAATGTCCTTGTATTGCCTCCTATAGTGTATCTATCTGACTGCATATTCATTTTATTGTATATGCAACATTACATAACTTAAGTGTCAAAATACATGACCATATATGGATAAATAGTTGTTTTGCTTCAAATAATGCTCCGTTTTGTTGCAAAACTATATATTTTACTTTTTTTTATATCTATAACAAACAAATATTAATGTTTGAAGGTGCCCAGCAATAATTTGCATGTCTCTGACACTAACCATGCCCCCTTTTTCAATACATGAATAAATAACATACTTTTGTACATGCATTAGATTCATTATCAACTATGAATATATCCCTTACCAATTGAGGTATCTATTAGGCATATATTAAATTCCAATACTATTTTGTTTATTTTATCAATAAAAATAGCAAATGAAAGTAAAGTGTTCATGAAAATCACTTTAAAGCAATAAAATGAAACGATGATTGAAGATGAGACAAAATATGGATACAGCATATTTGGCTGGACCGATAAGCTCATTGCAAAAAGACGGTTTGCTAAAGCGCATCTCTTTACGACAAATTAGTTTGAAATAAATATATCAAAGAATATCGCTATAAGAAATATTTGTCGCGAGATGACTCGTTACTTTACAGATTTTCCAAAACTGGCATAAAAAAATGGGCAGTTAAAATAGAGTTGTTGCAATAATTATATGAAAATTAGAAATTGTCATATTTGAGAATGCTATACTGTTGAATGTGGAGAAAAATATTGTACACATTCAATAACAGACATTGAAAAAACATCATCTTGAATGAGAAAAATCTATATTCTATAGCAAGCATCATGTATTTTTATTTGAAAAAAAAGTAAGAAGAACAACCGAAAGAAATCAGATGATGGTACAAAAGTTTCAAGCACAGGTTAACTAAACGCTGAGAAATTATTACGCGAATCTGTTTCGCGTCATTTCAAAGATGTCGCATTTTACCATTTACCTGAATGTCCAAGAGTAGGTAAATACTGTGTATAAGCCAGACCCAGCCACATAATCAACAATGAGGAGAAAAAAATGACAGTAAAACAAAAATGGCAGTCATACGCCATACCATTAAAATGAAACGCGACAGTTTGGCGGTCGGTATATCGAAAACTGGATACAGAGCTGTTGATAACAAATATCAATGACAAAATAATGAAACAGGAAATTTCTCCATAATTCATGATCAATATAATATTAATTGATAAACAGCGACATAAAAACAATATTGCTCAAACGCGATCAACCGTATTGTCAAAAAGCATGCGCTAAAGAGTGGAAACAGTATCGCGACAAATGTTACCATTTTTATGTGGGTGGGGTATAATTATACATAAATAATGAGTTTCTAACACAAAAAAATGGTTTAACTTACATGAATCATGAAATCTGGATGCAGTGAATGCTCTAGACATGCTTTTGTTGTGATATATTAGCATCACCGTCTCTCTGTGTGACTTTCAAGTGTTTTTAAGTGCAAAGTTCTATTCATTTTAGCCAGGATTTTAAGACAGATGGCTAAAATCAAGTCTTATCACATGATGCAGCAAAGCATATTTGCATACATGATCATTTCTTTTTCAGTTAAATAGATGGTCTCACTTTTTGTTCCTTCCATTGAATTGAATAAATCCTGATTCCAACATTTCCATGACAAATTTTCACTGCTCAGTCTCATTGCCCTAATTGCTTTACTGTTTTAGCTTCAAGTTTGGTTTTGCCTGTGTGACACTTCTCTATTACACTCAAAGTCATCCATTTTTCACAAAAATACATTTATTTTTCCATTTAGAGGTTTCAAATACAGTATTTCCCATAGAAAGTGACATATTTTCAAAAAGTAAGTAAATCTGAATCACAAAGATGCAGTTTCCTCCCAGCATCTACCGAAAATGATCTGATTCTTGAACGTCTCACACACCAATTAATTTTGTACTGTTCTACATATAGAGACATGCACTTCTGGAACACTGGATACATTACCAATGGTTCTAAAAGTGCCTTATTCCCATAGATAGTCCTCTGTTGGTCCAAATATGCAGAAAAAAACATGGGGTTGACCAGGTTGCTTTTTCACAATTTCGATGGTTTGATGGCACCCCTTCATTTTTGACAATTCTGCCCATTTGTTGCAAGTGTATCACTACGCATCTTTAAACTGTTATAGCATCATCAAACAGTTCCCAGGGTCACCCAAACTTTGCAGAAATCATGAAAATGTTCCAATGTTCCCATATGCACAAAGAAATATGACATTTTATGCATTTTTAAAAAAAAAAATTACCCAACCGCTTTACACAGCTCTAATTTCTTGGGCGTAATAATCTTGCTACCGTCATTGCAAGGGAGGTAATTGTTCAGTGAGACCTTATAAACTATTATCATGTAACACAATTTTAGCTTAACACTGTAGACAAGATCAGATCCTATATACCTTCCAAGCTGATCTAGTTGGACACTAGTTGCAAATGTGCAAATACCGTTTTTCTCTTTAAGCAGGAAATGCATGTATATTAATTTCTCAAATATTGTTAATATTTAATCACTATTGGAAGTGTGAATACAGTAACTTGTACTTTACATTTTCTTGAAATATATGAAAGACACACAGAAAATAAAGTGTTGGAAGAACATTGCAGTAAGCTATATTGTGTTTTCTGAACAACTAATATGATTCTGAAGTATATTGATAACAAAAATATGGTACATGTTACAAGGTTTTCAAACAAACTTCATTGTTTAATTAAAAAGTTACTGTAATTTGATGGAAAACTATAGTATGTTTGTCCTCAAATAATACAGGTATGTATTTTGTCATTACTACAGTTTCCTCACACCTGAATGACTAAGTGTACAAGCCAGCAACTGTGATTAAAGCAAGTTGTTAAAATAAATGAAATTTATTTTAAAATACTGCTAAAATAGTGTCAATGAATGACCACAACAACCAAGTATTGCAATTGGAATTCTCATTTAATCATGTTTTATGCAAACTTATAACTATATATTGTAGTGAAGTATTACACTGATTGTAAATATTTACATGCTTAATACATTCATTTCAGTGCACTATGTTGCTGAAATGAAGATGAACAGAATCAGATGACACATTATTGTTGACAGCATAAACGTCCATATATGTGTACAAGTTGACTAGAAGTTAAGTCATCATATTGATACAAATAACTCTTAAAAATTCAGTAATGATATAATGTAAGAGAAGTTCATAGCTAGAAAGTGAGATGTACTTAAAAGAGTTTCATAGATGAGATACAGATATAAAGTTTATACAGGTTAAGTGTTGAGATACAGATATCAAGTTTGTACAAGTTCAGTGTTCAGATACAGTTCTTAGTTTGTACAAGTGGAGCGATGGGATACAGATATAAAGTTTATACAGATACAGCGATGACATACCATTACACAGTTCATAAAAAATGATAGAAGATTATATTGTGATGTAAAAGCCAGAATTACAAAGTCACATAAAGTTTGTACCGGTTCACAGACGAGATACTGATATAAAGTTCCTACAAGTTTGAGATGCCATACTAATATTAAGATTATGAGATAGTGGCATAACATTTCTAGAAAGTCGCTGATGCTGTTATGATATAAACTTCAAACGGGAGAAATTGAATTCATATAGCTTAAGTGATACACAGCATCTGATTAATTTCAACACATGGTAAATAATTATCTTATATATATGTTGCTGAAATGATATCATCAAAAAAAATTGAGATGTCTATAATTTATCATCCCCGATTCAGCTGTTAACATTATTTGATTTTTATGCTTCTGCCATATGAATATTGGTAAACCGGCATTAAGTGTTACCCCTGTTCGTACGTCTATCAATTGTATAATAAATTGGTTTCCAATCAATAATTTCTGAACGGAGCTATGTATTTTATTTATGTTTCTTGTGTTAGTTTAAAGTAAAGACCTGTCATTTTTACTTTTTTGTCAATGTTGCTCATATTTTAAAGGAGTTACGGTCACTTTTTTTACTTTTATTAAATTTTTGATAAATTCTTTGATAGATACAGATGTTTTGTCATCGCGTACTTTTCAAGTTTAATTGCTTAAGTGATTCATGTTGTTATTATAATTATTCTCATCATTTTATTCTGTTTTATTTCAAATAATTCCAACTTTAAAACAGTTTACTTCACAATGGTGCACATTGTACACCATACTTTTTATGGAAAAAAGTAGTCCCCACATGGCCTCGTCAGAATTCTTTTAAAATTTCATAATTTGTTCCAACTTATTTTGGTATTTATTTTGTATGTAATATGGTTATTTTTGCTCAACTACCTCATTTGAAGGATAAACTTAATGACTGATATGAAAAAATGTCATAATTTACTTTCTCATTTATTTTATGTGACTTGTACATAATGTCGCCGTTATGCTAATTATCTCAATAACAAAGCATTGTTTCACAATACACTTTATGTCCAACCAAGTCCTTCTCAATACGAAAGTTTTGATATATCAATTGATTGAATAGCAAGGGTAGTTTTTTAAGAAAAATGTCTTTCAAATTTTCACAGAAAATACTTAACTTGAACCTTAAACAGCCAGGAAACTGCAGATAGTAAATATTGAATGTACTGTTATAATATGTTGATAAATATACCATGAAACTCTTAGATGGTTAGATATGTATGCACTATTATCATATATTGTTAAAAATTCCATGACAATTGATAGATGGTAAGTGATAGACGCCATGTCATTACATATTTGAGTAACTAGTAAATCTGAGTTTATATATATATTGTAGCCGTTTTTAGACGTAAACGAGAAATGTGTCCGCTTCGTCAATAACGACGTATAGACGTGACAGGAAGTCAGTTGGTGGCAGTACAGTCATAGGACAGCAACCCACATATTCGTCATATGGACTGACTTGAAGTTCCTGACGGCGGAATACGATTGTTAGTCTGTATGGGCGACGTGAAGCCATATACTCAGTATAGAGTTCAAGGGGAGACACCCAGTTATATAGCCACCGCCGCAAGGGACGAGTGATGCTAAATCTATGATATCCGGACGCGGAAAGTATATAGTGCATTTTATAAACTTTTGAATGATAGATGCAGTTTAGATCGCGATGTCGGTTACGTACGTGTAGGAAATAGAACTGTGTGAAAATAAGAGTGTGAATACCACAAAAATACTTTGTTTTAAACCAGCTGTGTTTTTTTTTTCGTGTTGAGTAATTATCTTTAATTTGTATATATTGTTTACTTGTATATTCGTAATTTTATTCATGCTAAAATTAAAATTGTCAATTTTACTTTGTGTACTATTGTATTCTACCCTTGTGAGTTGTCTGCCCTGGGTCATTTTGCTACACAATGGCCAGATCTATATCCTATCTTCTAAATATTGAACGCCAAGCGAGGAAGCTTCTAGTATCACTTTTCAACACTTCGGTAAGACCTGTTAGAGTGATGACGTTATTGTGCAACATTAAACAAACTAACACACACTATAGGTATCCTTCTTTCCTAAAATGTGTAATTCGACATTTTTCAATTAGACCTATCCCGTTGAGACCCCGTTTTATTGATTGAGTAAAACTCCAGACCATGTTTGATACATGAATCAGGGCAGGACCATCGTCATTTGACACTTTTTTTATATGACTGTTTCGGTATCGGACCAGGCTTGAATCCATGACTTAAGCAGTGAGAGTGATTTTTAGGTAGCAGGAAATTCCATGACTGTCCCACAATGCAAAGCGATAATATCAATTTCCTAAACCTGTGAAATAAGATATATATTGGCGAATTACGAATAAGTGTACGGTATAATAGATAAGTGACTTCCCCTGATTTTGTAAAACACGTTTATTTCAATATATCAGGCATATATAACGTTTAATATATATATATATATATATATATATAGTTATCAAGCTATTTGTTTATTATTTTAAAAATAAACAATTTGTAGATAACAATAGTATGCCATTAAACGTTGGAATGGAAATTCATATAATATTACATCCTCTCTATATCACATGTCAATGACGTCAGCGTGGAAAACATTTATATATGATTCAGTTCAATTATTTCTAAGTTGAAAGTTTAGTTCAACTTTGACGTCACAGACAACACCAGTACTCCTCGGGTACTTTTTCTCTGACATATCAAATATCATAATACTAATATTAAAATATGTATAATAAAATATGAAACGGCATACTTCACTATCAAAATGTTTCAATTTGATATGTATTATTTTGAGAAAAACTTTAACGATATAGTTTCTATTACATTTGTATATGATCCATATTACATGAAAATCTTACCGGTATACCTTATATCTCATCTCATACAAATCATATGTGACATTTTGATTCTCATTGATAACAAATGTTACATTTCAAAATGTACTACTTAATACTAATAAAATTATTTACTTTCTCACCAATAGGAAAATGTTACATGGAACTTGTACCAGAATACGTCACTTTTTTCACACATAGCAAATGTAACATTTGATGTGTTTTACATAAAAACTAAATCACTTCTCACACAAAGCAAATGTTACATTTGATGTGTTTTACATAACAACTGACATCACTTCTCACACATAGCAAATGTTACATTTGATGTGTTTTACATAAAAACTTACATCACTTCTCACACATAGCAAAATGTTACATTTGGTGTGTTTTACATAAAAATTTACATCACTTCTCACACATAGCAAATGTTATATTTGATGTGTTTTACATAAAAACTTACATCACTTCTCACATATAGCAGCTGTTACATTTGATGTGTTGTACATAAAAACTCACATCATTTCTAACACATAGGAAATGGAACATTTGATGTGTTTTACAAAAAACTTACATCACTTCTCACACATAGCAAATGTTACATTTGATGTGTTTGACATAAAAACTGACATCACTTCTCACACATAGCAAATGTTACATTTCGTGTGTTTTACATAACAAATTACATCACTTCTCACACATAGCAAATGTTACATTTGGTGTGTTTTACAGAAAAACTGACATCATTTCTCACACATAGCAAATGTTACATTTGATGTGTTTTACATAAAAACTTACATCACTTCTCACATATAGCAAATGTTACATTTGATGTGTTTTACATAAAAAACTTACATCACTTCTCACACATAGGAAATGGTACATTTGATGTGTTTGACATATAAACTAAATCACTTTCTCACACATAGCAAATTGTACATTTGATGTGTTTTACATAAAAACTTACATCACTTCTCACACATAAGAAATGTTAAATTTTATGTGTTTTACATAAAAGCTTACATCACTTGTCACACATAGCAAATGTAACATTTGATGTGTTTTACATAAAAACTTACATCACTTCTCCCATATAGCAAAATGTTACATTTGGTGTTTTTTACATAAAAACTTAATCACTTTCTCTCACACATAACAAATGTTACATTTGACATACATTACATAAAATATGTACCTGAGTGACAGGTGTCGCTTTATTGTCTTACACAACTATGTAACTAAAGAGTTGGAATAAAGACGTTTATACTTTGCAATTTTCGATTGTCGTTTAATGAAATGATTCCGCCAATAGTCTACCCACTTATTCATTTAAGTTGCCACCCACTTGAAATAATCTCCTTTGACCATATTCAACTTACACACCAATATGACACGTGCATGGTATTTATCGCTTGAACGTTATGCGAGTGCGTTTTGTTTTGGTCATTAGAATGTACACATACATAGATTGCTGATAAGTTTTAATATCTATATACTATTTGTATATTCTTATCATTATATTAAAAGTTTTATAGGTATGTTGATTTAAATATCAATTTTAGTTGTTATAATGTCTTTCTTTATATACTAGCTTTATTGCAATTACTTAAATAAAGTCATTTGAATAGCATATCATGAATTCAATGTTCGTGTACCCACTTATACATAAAGTTTACACAAACATATATCCTATGTTATAGCTAAGTTATGCGAGTGCGTTTTGTTATAGCCGATATGTACATACATAGATTGCAGATAAGTGACGAATCTTGATATTGATTGATTGAAAAATTTAGCGTCATTTTTATGCCATCGAGAGTTAACAGACGATCAATTAACCTAACCACTGTTTCCTGGGATCATGAAAGATTAACCAGTACTCGAGAACACCTCATCTCCTGCAAATTACTGATAATTTTCCCACTAGAATCAGCGGTGAGAGACGAATGATAATGAGAAACAATGAATGTCGTATACCAATCATCACGGAGATTGTTGCCGGGTGGGGATTCGAACTCATGACCCTGGTTTGATAGTCAGACGCGTAACCGACTGATATAATATTCATATATTCATATTAATGTTTTACAAATGAGCCGATAATGTTGCATTAAATAATAAAATGATTCAGCCTTGTTCAGTGTCAACCCCAACAGATCGTGACCGATGACACTCATATAAAATTACATGTTGTATACCTGACGACTATAAACGCTATATCTGGCGTTCTGATTCATATCAAATATAACATTTTGCTATGTTTTACATAAAAATGTTATTGTATATTGCATATTCTGATATATATCATATGGAACATTTTGATATACTTAGAAAATGTAAAGAACATTTTATTAACTTACTAATCCATGTCATATGTCACCATTTGCTATGTTTTACATAAAAATGTTATTGTATAATAGTCAAAATATATCAAAATAGCAAAGGAAACAAAGTGTACATATACTAATATAGCCTCGATTCAAAATAGTAAATGGCAATAGATCGTGAATATGCAATTTATGAAATAATATACATATGAATCTCACATGAAAGGACATACAGATGATCTTATATGAAATAATATACATATGATTCTCATATGAAAGGATATACATATGATTCTCATATGAAAGGATGTACATATGATTATCATATGAGACGCATGTGCTTGGAAGCAATCATAAATAAAAATTTGCAAATAATTCACAAAAGTTTGATATGAGAATCATATATGACTCAATGACCTGTGTGGTACAGGGCTATATAAATACCACGTACATGTAACCATATGACACATCAAATTAAATTCAACAATAATAATGATTTAATATTTCACATTCTGATGTTTTCATAACTGATATAGCCATATTCAATGCACAACTAAACATGTATTAGTTAGGATTAAAGCATGCCTTCTATCAAAAACGATTTTCGATTAACTATTTCATCCTTTCAAAATATCAAAATTGCTATTTGAATATTACGCCTTCTATCAGGCATATACTGAAAACACACAGAAACGCCGGATGAATTTCAGAGCCACATTATCAATCTGTTGTAAGCGATATTTACAGCTTTATAATATAATTGTATTTATATGTCATTGATTTGTCTTATATTGACATAACAATAAACAAGGATTAGTAAGTTTAAATCAACAATACTAACAAGATCGTTTTCAATTATCTGTTTCATGTTTAAAAAATCATTTCAAAATATTTACATTGCCTTTTCAATGCTACGTCTACTGTTTGACATACACTTTATCATTTGAAAAAAAAGAGAATTGGTCAATTTTCCTCAACATTCTTCATTAAAACAACTCAGTACCTATCCAAACGTTCATAAACTATTGAAAAAAAAAACAACAACAGTATCTTGTATAGCCTTTTTGCGCATTGATGCACGCATGACAGAGACTTCTCACTGAATGGATAATATTTGAAATCCGGGCTTGTGGTAGGTTGTTTCACTCTTGAACATGTGCTTGACGAAGCACTTGAACGTTGATTTCAATAATTTTATTGCGATATTAAAAGAAAACACCATAGAAATAAAATCTGAATATTAAAATACAGACAAACTAAATTCTATACGAAACTCTACAAACAATAAAAGCGTTGCGTTTTTGTGAATCAAGATAATGGGGGGTTGTATGTTTAAAATCAATCAAAAGAAGTGATAATCTCAATAGATTTCAATGAAATTTCCAGGAAAGGAAAAGATGTTCTAATTATCAAATAAAATATATCATTAAAACAATCGATAAAGAATTCAATGTTTTATTGCTGTTTATCTCTAAGTGTTACTTCTCTAAAGTATTTCGGTGTATTTATCTTATCTCATTGACTTGTATCGTTTGTCCTTTTAGTGCCTTTTATTGACAATGGAATATTAAAGGCGTCACAACAACACTTATTGGCTTACCGTTCGTCAATTCGATTGTATACAAAAAGCAAACATATTACGTTGATGAAGTGAACACATTTAATGCTCTTACTGTTTAGATTTAAAATGAATTCACATCTGACAAAAATATAAACAAAAACAATTAATTGTATATAATTTGAAATGAAGTATTTACTTTTTATGATGATCGGAAGATTAAACTGGTCACAGAACTAGATCCTGAAGTCGTGTATATTATACTTGATACTGAAGTCGTGTATATTATACTTGATACTGAAGTCGTGTATATTATACTTTTGATACTGAAGTCGTGTATATTTACATCGTTTATGTGCAAGATTTACAATATATAAAAGATAAACCGAAACAAAGTGAAAACATATTTACATCATCTAGTGAAAAAAGGAACGACCTTACAAAACTATAACCGCAGATAAATAATGAAAAGCAGGATTTATGTTAATTGTATTTAACTGGTGATAAATCCGTATTGTCATACTTGCGGTATTAGATTTACTGAAAATTATAGTTAGCAAGTAAAGTACATTTCACATGCATATGGAGCATTCAAACTCTTATAGGTAACTTGTCATGCACATCACAAAAAGTATAACTTAATATTGGACTAGTCGGAAAAACAAAACAGAATTTGTTAAGAAACCAATAAGAACGAGTATTAATTCCGATATCACGCGACTTCAAAATACGTTCTTATTTTAATGTTAAGGGAGGTAATTTACAGATACACGAAATATGGATACCTTATGCATGAAATGTAGTGCATTTGGGAAATATTCTTTGCGACCTTTTATTTCCTGATTAGAATTCTCTGCAGCAATGCAATTTAAACAAAAATGACAGTAAACAATTTTATCTCAATAAATGATAATTAATATAAAAGGATAAAAACTGGTTGGTCTGAGAATTCACAAAATGAAGCAAAAAAAGTCCTTTTGTATTTGTAGAACTCTAATCTGAATTGATTTTTTAATCTATTTACTTTTAAAAAAAATGATATAGAATGACTTGAAAAACTTATTTCTTTCAGTAGATATTTTACAAGCAATAACGTATAACTATGTCGAGATATAACTAAATAGTACTACAGGAAACGTCTTATATGAGATCTATTGACATCAACAGAAGTAAAATTCTATATAAATACACATTGGTATATTCTTGGTTTGTGTTCTATCATACCATTATTCAACTTGATGTATCAACATACGTTTTACCCCGTATGATATAAATGACCACAAATATGCAAATAATAAATATTAGAAGTTTAAAACATTTTGATATCGTTATGACTGTCCAGTTCCTTATTCAGATTAAATAGGAAATAGGGAATTGGTTCCTTATTCTTTATTGGCGGCCAATAAGGAACAAATATTTTTGTCTCCCAAAAAGTGATATTTTAAGATATATCTGTAACCTAATATACAAATTGTAAGTGTATTTTAAAATTAATTATTTTGCACTAGTATTCATCATATAATTTTAAATAATTTCAGTATAGTTACCGATTTTTTTGATTAGCCTTTTTCAATCAATAATTTCATAGAAAGTGTAGAACTTATTTCTATAAAATAATTTATACATAGCTGAAATCAGCTTAATTAGTGAGTTCAACTGTTTCAGTTGAATTAGAAATATAAAAACTTAGGCATGCATGTAGTTCCTGGTTCCTTATTAAAAACGGAATATGGAATAAGGAATAAGGAACTTACTTTACGCTCATCACATTTTGATCTTCGCATGATAAGTTAATAAATAATCCAAAAAGGTGTTAAGTGAAAATCTACTGAAATGGCTTTATAGTTTTTATATCTATCTCTTTAAGTATTTTCACAGATATTAAGTTATGTTGAATGTTTCTAAAAGGATAATTTGTATAAAAAAATACTTTAATTTAAGGCGTATGCTACTTCAAGTAAGGCTAGAATTTTATCAGGTTCTGACAGTTTAAAGGGACACGCGCCAATTTCTGAAAATTATAAATCTTTATGATTGAAATATGGAATTAAAATACTCAAGCATGTGTCTACGTACAGACACTTTATTTCGTTTTGAATATGGAGAAGTTCATAAGTTTGAAAAAAATGATTATTTTTTCGTACATTTGGAGTCATTTATGACAAACACTGTAAACTGCATTTTTAATTTCACCAGTTTAATCAGTAAAATTAAAAAGAATACAAAAACATATCCTTTATCATTTTATTCATATTATAAAATCTGGCGTGACAGCACCTGCTAATTTCGTGACTATCACGTTTCAGTCAATATTACTCCGATCTTGTTGATTATTTTACGTTTATGTACGAGGAGCGTTCAATAAATAGTGTTATTCGTCCTATAAATTATGAACTGTGAACATGTAAATCGTGAGATTTCAGTCAGATAGATTTTTTGTTTTGCATCCGATGATACGAACAAACGACTCGACCGATTTCCAGAAAGTTTTTTTTATCGTAATCTTGACCGCACACAGTCATATACACTGCATTCGAATATAGTTGGGAAAACAGCTGCTAAATGTGTTCATATACGGAGCTGTAAGAGTGCGCTAGCCCAATAGGAAGAATGGCAGCAAAAATATGGCCACCAAAACTAGATGTATGTTTTGCATCGCCAAAAAAAGTGTGATATTCCAGTGTCTGATATATAAACACAAATCAGAGTATGAAAACACCTTTCGGAAACTGTTGAAAATATTGAAAAGGAGATTACTTTGAAGATGTGACCCAAATATAAACAAGATACTATTTGTTGTTTTTATTTTATTACCAATATAACAATATTTTCTGAACGCCCCTCGTACGTATATATTGATTTGATGCGTGAATATAAGGAATGCCCTCTTTAAGCACTGCCGTGTGTCACTTTAAAATATATAATCAAATGCACTTTTATGCTGCTAAATATCAGACACGGTCACGGATACGCTAATTAGAATAATATTGTGCATATATCAGTCGAATGTTCAGATACTAAGATCAGTTACTTTTAGCAGTATTTTATATTCCGATCAAATAATAAGGAATGATTTGCGCTGAACAGTATCAAGTACCAAACTGTATACGCATGGCATATGACGCGTCTAGCACAAAAGTGATCTATCTACCGTCCTTGTCTATATGGAGTTGCGTTGCATTAAACCCTCAATATAGACTCGATTAGTTAATGGACTATACGTGTAAATACTCTTGAGTTATTCAATTCAGGTTTGATGCAAACTTGTATAAGATGTCTAGACAATCGAAGTAGCTGTTAAAACGTGCAAGTTTGATTGCATCGTTTATGAACCTTCGCATCAGATTTGGTTGTGTCTGACAAAGGATATTGAATGATATCGGCTCTTCCCTTCATTGATGCTTCATGTAAAACAGTATATTTTCTGTTAGTTAAGTCCATAGGATCTACTCCTTGTTCAATAAGGATTTTCAAACATTCTAAATGTCCATGATAACTAGCTACATGGGCTGGACTTCTGTCCATGAATATCTTTCTTCTGTAACAAATTATTGTAAGTCTGAGAGAGATAGGCCACAACATTTGATTTCCCCATTGCAGCAGCTGAATGAAGAAGAGTACGGTTTTTGTGTGTAATTGTTAGCACGTCATGATTTTTCTGAATCAGATACTTCATACATTCTAAATGACCTTTTTCCGCCGAAACATGGGATGCGTTCAGTCCTTTATCATCTTCTATATTTAGCACATCAATATGCCTGTACTCTTCACATAGGTATTCTACAACCCTCATCATGCCTTTAGAAACTGCCGAGTGCAGAAATGTGCGTCCTGAAAAGGATTTGGTCCAAAGTTCTTTGGTTTGTTGTAAAAGGTATTGAAGGCATTCCATGTGGCCCTCTCTTGCTGCTACATGAGCTGCATTCTCACCATATTTGTCATCTACCGTTTGCAATAATTCTCTATGAAATTCACAAAGATATTTCACAATATATAAGTGTCCAAATCTAGAAGCATCATGCAAAAGCGTCAGGCCCGATCTACATTTTGACAACGGATCAATTCCTTGTTCAAGAAGATATTTTAAACACTCCAATTCACCTCTACCTGCAGCTACACATGCTGCTGTTTGATTATATTTGTCCACAATATGTAGAATTGAGGGATAATGCTCACAAAGATATGAAACAACATTCAAATGACCAAATTTTGCTGCAGCGTGTAAAGAGGTTTCCCAAGATTTATTTTTCAAAAGTGGATCGTTTCCGGCACTAATACACAATTTTATGATTTCCAATTCGCCTTTTGCGGCGGCACAGTAGGCTACTGTTCGTCCTTCGTTGTCCATGCTGTTTATTAAACTAGGATAATTTTGGCAACAGTATCCTAAAATGTTCATGTGCCCATATTTGGCTGCTGCGTGTGCTAAAGTCTTTCCGTCCTTGCATTTCGAAAGAGGATTAACGCCATACCTAATAAGAATTTGTATACATTCTAAATGACCTTTACTGGCTGCCAAGTAAGCTTCACCACGATCGTCATTGTCGCATCTATTTACAAGATATTTGTAGTTTTCACAAATGTAGTTTACAACATCTAACTGGCCAAATAGTGAGGCAGCATGTAAAATGGTTAGTCCACCAGAGGTAGTTGCACGTGGATCCATTCCATGTTCAAATATAAGTTTTAAGCATTCTAAATGACCCCCGCCGGCGGCATAGAAAGCTGCAGTTCGCCCTTTGTTGTCATCGACGTTGATTAACGATGAGTCATTTCTACAAAGGTATTTTGTAACATCAAAATGTCCATTTTGAGCAGAAGTATGTAATAACGTTTTTCCGTCTTTGAATCGCAATTTCAAATGCGGTTCAGATCCACAAATTATTTTCAAACAGCCCAAATGACCATTCTGTGCTGCGAAATAGACCGCAGTTTGTCCATCATTGTCCTCTTTGTCTCTTAACCTTGAATAGTTTTCACAAATATAGTTTACAAGATGTCTATGTCCATGCTTTGAAGCAACGTGCAAAATCGTTTTTCCATCTTGATATTTTAACATTGGATTAGTTCCAAAGGTAATCAAAGCTTCCACACAGTCTACGTGACCTCCTAGAGCAGCAAGATAAGCGGGAGTATTTCCATCTTCGTTTTCAATCAGTAAAAGAGACGAGTAGTGTTCACACAGATATTTGACAACATTCAACTGGCCAAATTGTGCCGCTGTATGCAAAGGTGTATTACCTCTGTCACATTTGGCGAGAACATCTATATCAAACTCTTCAAGTACCTTGAAACATGCTAGATGGCCTCCTTTTGCCGAACTGTGAGCAGCAGTTCTTTTCTTGTCATCTATTATTTCTATTATCGTATTACATGACACACACAAGTGTCTAGCAATTTCGACACTTCCAAAGAAGCAAGCAGTGTGTAACAGGGTTTCGCCGTTGCTCTTTGTTTGTTTTGTATCAATGCCTTGATCCACTAAGTATTTGAAGGAATCAATGTGACCACCACTTGCTGCACTATAAGCAGCATTGCCCCCGAATGCATCTGTTGTTTTGATCATTCCTTTGTATTTTTTACAAATATATTTCACAATATCAAGCTTGCCACCATAGGATGCTTCATGCAGAAGCGTATATCCTCCTTTTGTTGCTAACAAATGACTTACTGCCGTTTTTGATAATATATTTTAAGCAATCAAGATGACCACCGGCTGCCGCATGATGAACTGTACTTGCTTCACTATCGTCCAACATTGTAAGCATGTCTGAATAAGGTTTGCAAAGGTAATGAAGGACGTCGAGTTTTCCCCAAAAGGCTGCTTCATGCATAAGCGTATATCCTTTGTTAGACTTTATATAAGGATCAACCTCTTTTGGTAAAAGGACTGCTAAGCAGCTAACATGTCCGCCTCTAGCTGCATAGTGGCATGGGGTCTCACCGTCTTTGTCCAGAACCTTCAACAAAGTTTCGTGTTTCTCACAAATATACTTCACCACTTGCACATTTCCGTTGACAGATGCCTCATGAAGCAATGTCCCCCCATTAACAGTTGTCTCAGTGGCACTCAACCCCTGTTGTAACAGATAATCTAGGCATTGAACATTACTAGCTGCCGCCGAGTGTGCAACAGTGCATCCCTTTTTTGTCACTTTGCCTTTTAGATCTTTATAATAGACAGAGATATATTTTACCAAATCAACTCTACCATACATTGCAGCATAATGTAAACTGTTCAAACCATCGTTGTCCTCGTCACTAACGTCCGACCCATTTTCTAACAGTAGCCTAAATATCGCCACATTGCCACTCTTTGCCGCATACAAGAGAGGCGTATTTCCTTCAACAGTAGTCTGCATCTTGAGGAGTTTGACTCTTTGTTTTTCACAGCAATGACTCAAGATAGCGGCAACCATAATCTTTTCAGAATTTACACATGCTTCATGAAGCAAGTTTTCATTTGTTCCATGTTTCACTGTTTCTATGTTACATCCTTGGTCTAACAATGATTCCAGAATAACTCTTTTCCCGCCTTGTACCGCAGAGAACATTATTTCGTCTGATATTGTTGGAGTTGTACTTATCAGAATATTAAAACTCTTGACTTTACCGAACTTACAAGATTCCTTTATACTCTGGTAAATCTGTCTTTCTTTAAGTTCCACTGGAACGCTTTCAAGGTCAAGAATGGTTTCTATGAGATCACTGTTTTCGATAGAAGATACGTATGTTAACAGAGACAAACCAGTGAAATCTTCCTTTGTAAAAATCCAAAGGATCTAATTCTTGAATAGCAGTATCACAAAATGCTTTGTCATGCCATAAAAAAGAACTTCCAATAAATTGGATGGCATTTCGATTCTCATCGGAACGTATTTCGTCCTTGAATCTGTCAACTAGTTTTTTACACGACAAATCTCCAGCAGTATTTGTTTCGTTTTTTTTATCATGTTTCCTTGATTTTGTTTGTTTGATAATAAATGACTTTGTCAGTGTTTTCAAGGGACAAAAACGTATGAGAATGTCCAGAATGCTTTCTTTAGCAGCACTGAACGTAGATTCCGCTACAGAATCATGGACAAAGGAGAAGTATTCATCCATTTCATTGAACATTAAGTAAGTTTTAACTAATGTTTCTGCTGCATCTAACATTTTTGCTTTGTCAATATGGGAACTTTCAAAATGGTTGGATATTGCTTCCACGCATCGATTTTGTCGTTCATTTAAACTCGTTCTGTACAGTTTATTTTCGCAAAAAAGGGTCATGAGAAGCGCAACAAAACTGATCGCATCATGTTTCTTCATCATCAACAATGCATTCTTCAAATATTCCACAGGATGTGAAAAAAGATCAAGAATGTTTTGTCCTTTCATCACTGTACATAAAAATGGAAATCCAATCCCGCAGTTTTGCTTTGAAACTACCTTTTGCAAAAGTTCTGTGTCGACTGAAATGTCATTTCTTTTCGCAAACAGTTTAAACATGTCTTCTTTTTCTTTTATAGTCTGGTTTTCGTCTAAATCATATATGAATTCTGATTGGAAAATTTTGTTTATAACTTCACTATCGCATTTCGACATTATGGTCTTTCTAAGTGTTATAATAACCATTAGACTGCGAGTGTTGATGAAGGCCAGTAACTGATCTATATATCTATTCCACTGATTAAGTTCCGTATTATCTACGCTAAACTTACCTAACATATCGTCAACAAAAAGAACAAGCTGTTTGGATGGGTCTAGCACTTTCTTGAATTCATAAGGAGTACTTATGATCAACGGATTTACACTTGAGTCATTATCTAAAACTTGTAGCAAGATATTTAAAGCCAAAAACGTTTTACCACTCCCAGGAACTCCAGTCAAGATAATGATGTTGTTTTCTTTCAGTTTTTCTAAACCAATTCGTGTTTGTCCTGTTTCTGGCGACAAGCAGTTGTCCTTTAGAAGGTCAGCATGCTGTTCAATAGTATCTTAGCTGCGTCTGGATGAGATAAATAAATATATCGAATTATTTTACCGATTTTATCTTTTGGCTTAAGTGATTTCTACCTCTACCACTTACAAATTTCAATAAAATTCAATGAACGGTGACAGAGATGAAATGCCGACGAGATTATATTTTACGAAATTGAAAGGGACATGATTCTCTTGATAATCATTGAATCAAACTAACGTGACTTTATGTGCAACTAGTTTATATACTTATGACATAGTGTCATCAAAATCCGATATGCGGTTACGGAGATGAAACGCAGACTATATTTCAATGTAAAATAGAGCGAAAGGGCATAACTGTCTTTGAAATAACCGGACCAGAAACGAACAACTAGACTTCATCAACGTTTTGATAAAATAAAATGAGTGGTTACGGAGATAAAGCTAGGACAACAGTTCTATTTCAAAACGTTAAACGGAACATAGCCTTTTTTTTAATGAACTTAGAAAATGAAGCATAACAAATATTTTAAAACCTTGTGACGACATGTACAACTAGACTTCATACTTATACACCCTACTACAATTTTTATCAAAATTCAATAAGCTATTAAGGGGAGAAGCGCAACAAATATGCATCAATAGACACCATACATATATATATATATCATTTCCACCGGACTTGGCCGGTGTGGCTCAGACGATAGCGCGTCTGACTATAATTACATGAGTCGATAGTTCGAATACCCTGCCCTGGTACAGTCTTCGTTATGATTAATATACGAAAGTGCGTCTCATTGTCATTCGTCTTTTGCCGCTGTTTTAAGTGGAAATGTTATCAGTTATTTGCGTATAGTGGTGAGTTTAACCTGCCAGGACATCTTAAGAGAAAGAGATAAGATTAAAAAACAAAACTAATTTTCACCACTTAAATATCGCTTATAATTCAAAAATATACATCATTATGAAAATATATCAGTTTTATCATTGTAGTTATTTTCTTTTTTTTAATAACATTTTTATTTTTGTAATCTCTTTTCTGATACGTAGAAAAAAGAAAAAGTAACATTCATTTTTAATGATAATGTTTGAGGTATGAGAATTGTTTTCATATCAAAGTACAAGGGAAAGCAGACTAAATCTTAATTTAATTTTTAAAAATGAAATAAAAGCAAAAGCACCGCTATACAAATAACGTTTAGACGAAAGCAAACAACTGATTCCCTTTAATGATAATACGGTGAAATGCAGTTGTTGCTGAAATGGTGTGATAAGTATAAATGTAAACTATTTAACACGTGTACAACTATGTCAACGTTTGTCACTTTGTTTTTTAAAAGAAGAAAAATGATAGTAAGTACATAAAATATATTACAATCGATTTCTGCTAACGTGTGCTTAGAGTTGTAATATACAAATTTAAGAATGTACTTATTTGGTGCGTGTACTATATTTACCTATTTACTCTGTTGAATTCCTTTTGGTCTACTTGTTCTTTTTTAAGCTTAGCCTCTTTTTGTCGCATCGTCATTTCAATATCGCTTATGGAATATTTGATATCTTCAACAATGTCTAAAATACAGTTTTACAAAATTGAAGATCAGTACAAGTGTATGTGTAATGAGAATTATCTACCGATATGATATCCAACCAATATCGTCCCGTAGTTAGAGCCCATTGCAGATAATTGTTGACATACATGTTTACAATTTTAAAAAGACATCCGAACGGTAACGATAGTTTTAAATGCCATTACTTTTTACAAAACTAATAATGTAAATCATAATTACTATAAATTATCATACGTTCTCGGTGTATTTACTTAATGCCATTGGTTACTTTAATTTACGTTTGACGTATTGTCTTACCTTTAGTTTCATTGTGTTTTGTGTCCAAGCTTTTCACTATTTGCTCAATGTTTTCTAAATTATCTGTAACATCTCTAACAGACCATTTCAGCTGATTTAATCCTTTTTTGTTTTCGTCAACGGACGATTCTAATGTCTCAACAGCTTCTGTTTTCAAACAGGAAAGTATACATTTCATGTTGATTCATATATCATTCATTCATAATATTATCAAATATATTTAGAGGAAAACTACATGAGTCAATATGTTTTACAACAATATTAAAGATGCATTTACAGATGGTGTAATATATCCATTTAAATAATTGCTTTCGTTTTCACTCTCTGCTTGAAATGACTTTTGTTCAAGTTAATTCATATTTAAATATTGCGACAGAATAACAGGACATTTATCGTGCCTTAGAATTGATTGATTGATTGAATAATGAGCGTCATTTTTATGCCATCGAGGGCTAACAGGCGATCAGTTAACCTAACCACTGTTCCCTGGGATTAACCAGTACTCGAGCACACCTCGTCTCCGCAAGTCACTGATAACTTTCGCACTTGAATCAGTGGTAAGAGACGAATGATAATGAGACACAATGTCATATATCAATAATCACAGAGACTGTTGCCGGGCGGGGGATTGGAACTCACGAGCCCCTGGATTGATAGTCAGACGCGTAACCGACTGAGCTAATCGGGTCCGGCTCGTGCCTTAGAAATGCTTAAAAAGAGGCACAAATAGACATAGTAATACATAGTATTCTCATGTAAAAAACAAAGTCCCCTTACTGGATCCCAATTAACCGAAGTCCCCTTACTGGGTCCCAATAAACTAAAGTCCCCTTACTTGGTCCCAATGAACACTACCTCTGTTATTTCAACACACTTGAATCATTTGTTTGATTTGAACTGAAGAAAAAGAATTTTAGAGCTTTCCCATTTTTTTGGGCCCCTTCTAGCCTTTGTGTTTATTAAATATCCCTCACATGATATAATATACAATTAACTGTATCCCATTCTTTTGATGAAAGTTGAAACTCCTGCTCAAAGCAATTAATTTATACCAAATTTTAATGAATTTGGCCCATCAGAAGAAGAATTGCAAATATTCACAACTTTATTCCTTTTTGGACCCCTGCTTCTTATATGCTAGATATAAGAATGACAGTTATTCAGAAGACTGAGGATTTCTGAAATTTCACAATTTTATCCCTATTTGAACCCCTGCCGACCACTTATGAAGATATAATCCCCTTTTGAAGGATCCAGTCTCAATTTGTATGACTAACAAATGCTTTAGACGTCAATATGATGGAATAATATCAAAATGGATGAGAAATGAATAAATTCCTGACGACCAACGCACAGACGACGGGCAAAGGGCGGTCACAGTAATAGCTCACATGCGAGCCTTCGGCTCATGCGAGCCAACAAAAACATATAGCATAGTTTTCGTTATTATATCTTATTTCTTGAAATATCAAATCACATTCTAGGTTCTCGATAACAGCATGCCCCATAAGCCGGTGCTGGGTGTTTGAGGGTTGTTGAATATTTTATAAATCCTCAAGCAGAAACTATAACACCGAGTCAACTATTTCTTTCTTTTGGCTTGGTTTTGTGCGGCCAATGGAATACTTTATAAGTCGCTTCGCACATAAATCCTGGGTTTGAGTCTGTATCACAATACCAAGCTCTCAAATTATATAATTGATATATTTATGCATGAAGGTGAGATGATTGTAGTTCTGTTTGAGTTGCACATTGCTGTTTGAACAAGTATGAAAAAAAAGTTCTCAAGAAACTTTTTCTATTTATTTTAGCTAAACAACTATTTGGACAAAACACTGCAAACCAATTGACTTTATCTTATAGATTTAATACCACTCGGTTTCCTTGCCCTCGTTGAAAGCTTTGCAAAACTCACTATATGTTAATCTATATAAAGGTTAAAATAGAATGGACTATGATTGACCATGATTGACCGTAAGATGTCGAATACATTGCTTAATAGAGAATCTTACACGAGTGCTTATTTATTTTTGAAATTATTAAACGTTTTGGAAATATATATTATGCTTTGCCAAACATTATATAATTATTTCAACGAGTTTAATAAATTTAATAATAAATTAGCACGATTATAAGATTCATTTTATCACTTGAATTTTACATTTACCATTCATTTAACAGATCACCTCTTTAAAGAACGAAAGATAATCGTTGATAATAAGTTTCCGTTAGTCATCATCAATAACGTCATTTAATCATGACAATTCGACGTCATTTTACTTCGGCAATTTACGTACGAGAGCCGATTTATACGGAAAGCACCGAGCTATGAACCGGAAGTGATATTACACTAGGTTAATAAAAAATATATGTCATGGGTTTATTACATTCTTGCACCGTAATTTATATGATAAAACAATATATTAGTTATTATTTTGTAATAGAGATATATTTACAGCATCAAGTTTCTGTTTAATTTCAGGTTTTAGAAAATATATATTCATTATAATATGTAAAGTTTCAATATATTCTTTTGATAATAATATTCTTACATTATATTTGTTTGCTATGTAATATACATATAACATTTAAAATATTTCTTTGTGTTGGGCGTATTGTCTTACCTTTAGTTTCTTTGTGTTCTGTATCCAAGTATTTCACTGTTTGCTTCATACTCCCAAAATTATCTGTAACATCTTTAACAGAACCTTTCAGCTGTTTTAATTCTGCTTTGTTTTCGTCAATGGACGATTCCAATGTCGCGACAGACTCTGTTAGGAAATATTAATGTTAATTCGAAATGTATTCAATTGTATGACCAATTGTATGATTAGTAATTACTGAGATAAAGCTGAAAACAAATTTTCCAACATGTCATAATTAATCAGACAGGTTTACAAGTTGAAGAAAAGAATAGATTATTTATTTAATACAAATTAAAATGTTTTAAAATTGGTGTATATATGGGGGCTCAAAACGAGATGAGACGGGTTGAGGTGACGGGAACATTAAAAAATGGCAGAATATTGATTTTGCTACAAAACACAATAATTATAAGATATGGCGGTGTGGTGTATATTCCATCAGATTATTTCCCTTTGTGTTGCTCTAATGGTTATGAAAAAAATGAGAAGATGTATTGACGTTAGTCTAGTAGTTACTGAGAAATGAGTTTGCAAAAATACTGTAATTGAATTTTCTAAATACATTGTTTACAAGAGGTTGCCACTAACATGGTCATATCCTCCGTCACCTCGTTAACCCATAGAGGCATTTCCAGAGAGTGGATTTAAATTATGCAAAATGAAAAAGTCACCGAGCCCGGAAATCAGATGTAAATGCCGCAAACTGAAATATGCAGCCGACTGTAATATGACACATTGTCTTGTCCCAGTGTGTACTGGTGTGATGTTCTTAATCGAACCATAAATATGTAAGTTAATACCCCAAAACAAAAGAAAAACTATCTTTGACGAACAGACCTATCTCATTCGCACGACACATCGTCTAGGGCTCGTTAGCAGTTGTGCCGAGTTATTTAAAAATCCAATAACAACTAAAGAACATAAGGTCCAGAGAGTAGCGGACGGACGGACGGAGCTGTGACCTTGACCTTTGGCGAACAGACCCAAGTCATTCGCATGACATATTGTCTTGTCCAAGTGAACATTTGTGCCAAATTATTCAAAATTCCAATCACAACTAAAGAAGATACGGTCCAGACAAGAAAAAACACAGTGTAAACATTAAATTTCCAAACACTTGAACTATGACCTTAACCTTTTACGATCAAACCCAAGTCATTCGCATGACACTTCGTCTTGTCCTAGTGAATATTTGTGCCAAGTTATTTTAAATTCCAATCACAACTGAAGGAGATACGGTGAAGACAGCAGAGGACGCATGCTCGCACGGACGCACAGACACACTGAAGCACGGATACACGGACGCACGGACGCAGCCAATTTCTATATCCCCGCTCCGCTCATAGAGAGATGCATGCCTAAAGTTTTAAGTATAAAAGGGCCGTAACTCAGCCGAAGATCAAAATTGAGTAATCTCACTTTTAGTCCCCTTCATATGAAGTTTTGTTGATTTATAGGTAAAAATTACTAAAATTCATGAGTATGTCTTTTAAAATCAATAATATTTTTTTTAAGTATAAAAAAGCCATAATTTTGCCTGAAATGAAAATTGTGTCATTCCTCCTTTAAGGCCCTTCATGGAAGAAAAACAACAACATTAAGTTCTGTTGATGTTTGAGTAGTAAGGCAATTATTCTGTTTAGTTATCCTTCTTGGGAATTTGAGTCTTCTTTATGATAGTTAACACTCAGTGGTGTATACGTAGTTGATACTGAAACGCCTAAAACTTTAATCGGCCATAAATTTTCAAACTCACATTGGAGTAACACCACTTGGTCCCTTGATTCACATTTATGGTTACAAACGCTTACTGGTTACTGAGAAACGAGCATGCAAAAAACGTTCACAAAAAACGTTACACCTACACCGTATCCGACGCTGGAGCGAGTACTTTAAATAAAATATCGAGTTAAACATAAGACGTCATTGGATTCACATGTTATTTCCACAACAACATATTAATTTGATAGTGTTTTGACTCTATATTTTTTATTACAAGCATGGTTTTGGCCTGGTGCTTGTAACAAATGCCATATTACTAATGGATTCCAGTTGCCAACCCAAAAGTGCGAAGTACTTCTCTATAACAGTATGCGCGCGAACTGTATTTAAAAGATGAAGATCGTGAATATTTAGCAGAAAGACCACACAGTATATCCTAATGTTTAAATGATTTTGAAATACTTTTTATCTAACCACCCATTAGATGTTTATCAACACTGTAAAAGCCAGTGCACTACGTCACGAAGTATGCAGGCATATGCTAAAAAAAGTATCAGGCGCCACGTGACCTAATTTGGGGTGTCATACTAAAACCCAGTCAGGTTGCGGTTGACTAAACCTTATTCCGGCTGTAGGCAAAAGGCAAATATGGGGCGTGTCTAAATGTTGTTTAAATGCACTAATCTCAATTATTATGTATTTCCATTTGCTTATTTTATAAACAAAAACATCAGGAACATTTTTGATCTTCTGCATGATATTAACAATAAATACATTAAGATACAATTTATTTTTTATCCTTCTATATTTCCAATAAAAATGTGACTTTATTCTTCTCCTGACCTACTTCTCCACCAAGCCATATGCGGGCCTTCAGCGCTCACAGCGCTTTGATTAAATATAATTCTATTAAACAAAATAATACAAGTTTAAATTTTAATTGTTAATGAAAACACCACTCACTCTTTTGTCCTGCCTTTGTTTGTCGTAGGTCTTCCTGTGTTTTTTCAAGTGTTTCTGCAATAAAAAACAACAACTTTTTAATGAGTTCATTGCTTACGTTTGAATAACTCTTTTTTATTTCATCACGTGATGGAGTACATATCATGAACTTTCCAAAGTTAGCTTACAATTTTAACTATCACAATGGTTATGTCGCAACATAAACTTTGCAGCACAAATGCTAAAACATTTGGCAGATTTAGTACAACATATTCAGTTACTTTCATCACATGATTTCATTTTATTATAGAGTATTCGTACCAGATATGTCTTTAACCATCTTCCTGGTTTCTGCGTCTTCCGTCCTCTGCTCAAGAATCATATCAATGTATTCTTTCTCCGATTCCGGATCCATACAAACTGTTTCAAGACGTGTCATGTATTTCAAAAACGTCTTCTTTAATCTGCTGTCCATTCGGATGGCTATGCCTCTAATTTCAATTATTTCTGTTTGGAAATCTTTCTTGCTTATTCTTGCTTCGCAGGCGTGACCATATACTTTGTTTCGTTTAAGTCGAATTCTCTCTATATCATCTCCAGTCTTAAAATCATTGTTGCCTGGAAAGTTTCCCCTTTTTTCATCAAACCATCCGTTAGTTGGTGCTTTAATTTTCGGACAGATATTTCTGAGAATTGTATACAAGGACGAAATGTCGACATCTGTTTTTGTAGGAACTCCTCCACCAAGCTTGTAAATCTTGTGATATTGGTCGTTACTAAGTTTCAATTTAGCAATGTTTCGGAATACTTTCTGTGGAAGATCTGCAGCTGGGATTCTTGATATCAAAAGCTCCCACAGCATACCTCGACACAAGTCTACTATCATGCGACATAGTCTGGCGAAGTCAGTATGTTCGTCAGTCGTGTCAACGGTTGCTAGTTTACTCGCCATTTTGTTCCAGTTGTTTTCTCATTATGTTTCTACAACTGTACCTGCAATTGTAAAGAAACCTTAGCTGAAAGAACATAAAAGTATTAAGCGTTAGGTAAGAAATAAAGGTTGGATTTAAACGGCGAGGTAAAACCAGAAATTTAAGCAAATATTCATTTTTAAATGAAAAACAAAACACTATTGGTGAAAATACATTGTTGTGGTAAAAGGACGACCTAATATGACATTGTAAATATTTGGGTAAATTAAGAGCTGTAACTAAAACATTAATTGTCAAGGAATGTTGATTTGGGATTAACGCCGTTTTCAACACATATCAGATTATATATGGCATATCAAGTTTTATTTATGTAGGAAGACCTCAAATGAATCTGAGTAAAACCACCGTCCTTCTGTAAGTAACTGGCAAACTTTTTCACATAAAGAGCGAGCGGGACTAGAACTTACGACCTGAGATGGCGCCTTAACCACACTACCACGGAGGTATTGCAAATTTTGTTTATTTAATATATAATAAAGAACAGAAATTAATGGTGGGCTTATACCTATAAAAGAGACTTCAGTGACATGGGGATGATTTGAGTAAAATAACCTCTATTTCACACTCTAACGGTCAAATTTGAAATATTTCCCTTAGCATGTTTATACCTCAAATAAACCATATATATGTATAATTACAATGCACTTTCATGACGAACCTCTAAATTTTGAAAATTTTATTTTTGAATGATTGAAATGACAAATTGAGCATTTGCACAATATTGAGTAATGTAATTTGGTAGATAATTCTTCAATGTCTCTATGTGTCATGAGATTGTGTAGGTGTAAAATTCGGTTGGATTTAGATAAAAACACCGTTTGGGTAAAATAGGTGAAACACATTAAAATTGCATGTCGGCAGACATCTTGCGTCTGTACATATGACCATGCTGACAAAAGTTTCAGTATTTGATGCCTGAAGCTTGACAGTATCACTGCAAATTGATAGTATTTACTCACAAAGAGGTCATTATAGCACATGTAAACACTTTAAGGGTTCCTAACAGACATAGTACCATCGTTTGAAATAGGAAATGCTTCCTTGGGTAGTTGCATAATGGCGGTTATAAATAACCACTGTTTTTTTCTTATTTAAAAATACATTTTCGCTATTTCAACTTTTAGAAAGCGTTGCCATTTTTTAATTGGGAATTAAGAAAACAAATTAATGCTTGGAAATTGGGTTATGAATACATGATTTCGAAAGTCTGCTTTACTTTAAACAAGTGTACACACTGCACAGAAAAAAATCTCTTATATGCTACATTACCCCTAATACCTATCTCGGTCCTCATATTTGGTAGTGCAGAGGTTGACAAACAATAAAATATAATGGTCATTTCTTTCGTTTGTGTTTCTTTATGAATGACAAACATGCAAACTGTTTTTACTTACTATAGAATAAAGAACACAGATCAATGGTTGACTTACACCTTTATATTTGTCTGGCTATATGAATGTATTCCAGTATAAGTAGTTGCAATAAAACGGTTCTGTTGCTCTGGTCAGTAAAGAAGCCATTTTGTAGTTTCAAATGTAATAGTAATAATAGTTATTTTAGTTAATAAAATAAAATAGTATTCGAGCTTCGGAAAGGCTACCGTGATAGCGGAGGAACAATCATAACAAAATCTAAAATGTAACTGTCTATACTTCATGAAAACTATTTATATAAATATACACATGACATAGTTGCCTTAGGTTTTCTAATGAAGCCTTTTTTCTTAAATTTGTGCTTAGTTTCACCTTATTTATTTTACTTCGATTTGCGAAATGTATTCTTAAAACTTATATAAATCACGCTCGAAGTCTTCTTGGGTAGAACCAGTATTCAGTATATGCGGAAATGGTGTATTGCTCAAAGACATCACACCTGGCCGTGGGGAGGATCGTACACACGAACTTTCGCTTATGGGTTCGGTGCCCTACCACTGGACCATGCGCTTTTTTTAAGCTTGAGCAAATACTGAAGCTGAAATGTTTTGTGAATGCAGGACCTGCTTCTTAAACACGTTTTGCCTAGTATCAAAGTTGTACTGACGACACGGATGTATAGCTTGGAAACTAATCACTCGTTACATTAGCCATTCATTAAATGTACAGAAAGATATGAAGTGAGCACTTCAAACATTAACATTGTTGTTAATGTATTTAAAAAAACTAAATAACTAAAACATTTGGAAAAATTATACTTTTTATACCGATATAGTATATGATATATATTTCTAAAACAGGGCTGATGGATAGAGATAACAATGAAATGTGTACATAGACCGAGTTAATCTGTGTACACATTACATTGTTATCTGTCTGTTGAAAAAGCTATCAAACAACCAAATCTATATCCGTATATATGGTGTCCTTATATAGGTTGTAGTGATAGAGGGGTATGAACACAATGTAGTCCACATGACCCAATAACATGATGATAAGTGTGCAATATTTAGGACGGACTTGAAGGTGCGCAATTTCTAGAAAAAGAATCATTCATTAAATACAGTTATCTTTTTTGTTTATTGTAAACTGTCAAGGGGGTGGTTGTACAATTGAATGAAACGCCACTTTGACACATTATAGTTGAAACATATTGTATTTCCAAATAAAAACAAATACATATATATTACAAGCATGTAAGGAACATTGAACCCAAGGAGATAAAGGGGTCTTGCAACTGAGTGGTGAGTTTTCTCCCATAAAGTCATTAATATGGACCTGGGCCCGAACTGACGACCATAGCGGTTAGAGGTAAATGGTATTATGTTATGACAAGGACCGTGTCCTGGTGGCAATTGACTTTCTTGACTAAATTATTGCGTAATTCCTCTGATAAAAAGTGATTGATTGATTGATTGGTTGATTGATTGATTAATCGATTGATTGATTGATTAGGCAGAAACCAGAGTTATTGAGGGAATCAATTGTATTTCTTTACTAGAGACAGTGATCTTGACCATTTATACTCAAAACGAACAACTCCGTTATTCCTTTTTATATTTGAGACTCGGAATCATAATTGCAATAACGTAGTATACAGTTAGTAAGACGAAATTACATTTTCACTAAGAACATAAGAGACACTTTATGTGTATTATCAATTGAACAAAAAAATCAATACACATTTAAAAAAAAGTAGGTTGCGCCATGTACTTTCGTTTTTATTTTTTGCAGCTACTGGTCTTTATATTTTATAAAAGTACAAAATATGATGTTCAGAATTGTATTTTATAAGATAATATGACAGATAGGTTATTTAAAACCCCTTTATGTATAAGGCACCATCGGTGACTATATTATTACGGCCATATTTAATATTTGTTTTAGTTTATAAACTTATTTATTTTACTTCAATTGTGAAATAAGTTGTTACCACTTAGACATATCACGCTCGGAGTCTTCATGGTTAGAACCAGTACTAAGCATTTGTGGGAAAAGTGTCTTGCTCAAGGACACCAAACATAGGCTATCCGTGGTGGAGGATCGCATCCACGACCCTCCAATCATGGGTTCGATGCTTTACTTAATATTTGTTTAAATGACAGCGTTCGCAATTTGCTGAATAATTATCAAATCAGACAAAAGAAACTTACCATAGAGGTAAAAAATCCCTTTTCCCTGTAGGTATCACCATGATACTGTTTCATGTCATGCCGTTTATTTTTGTCAACTATATATTTCAGCTATATTGTTCACGCTTTTCTATCTGAGCATGCGCGCTGGCGCTGATGAGATAATCGGATATGCCGTTGGTGAAGATACACATATTAATGTAATTTTATCTATGCAATAAAGTTTCTGAAATTGAAAACTAGGTAGATAGTGCTGCACAGGAGCGGAGCATGACAACTTTGATAATTACTCAGGGTAGGATGTGCGAAGGTGCTTCCACTTCCGCTGGTTGGAGCCTTCGGGAACTTCCCACAACCTGCGGACAATTTTAGAAAGGTGACTTTTTTTCTGTTCAAATTTCATGCTCCATTTGTTATGACACATTACCTAAAATATATTTTCCTTCATCGGGAATATTTTGACCCGGACTGTACACTCTAACGAAGTCCGACGTTTTTCTTAAAGGACACAGTGAACACTGTTGCTTTATGCATGGAACCGTTCTATGCCAAAAATTTTATGTACTTATTTGTAAATATCAATTTAACACCTGACTCAATATTCAACAGCTCGATATCGAATACCGATCTCACACCTGGCTCAATATTCGCAAGGTCGATATCAAATACCGATGTCACACCTGGCTCAATATTCACCAGCTCCATATTAAACATCGATCTCTTACCTGACTCAATATTCACCAGCTCGATATCGAATATCGAACTCACACCTGGCTCAATTTTCACCTGCTCGAAATCGAATATCGATTTTATACCTGGCTCAATATTCACCAGCTCGATATTGAACACTGATCTCTCACCTGGCTCAATATTCACCAGCTTGATATCGAATATCGATCTCACACCTGGCTCAATATTAGCCAGCTTGATATTATAGATCTCACATCTGGCTCAATATTCACTAGCTCGATATCGAATATCGATCTCACCCCCGGCTCAATATTAGCCAGCTTGATATTATAGATCTCACACCTGGCTCAATATTCACTAGCTCGATATCGAATATCGATCTCACCCCCGGCTCAATATTCACCCGCTCGATATTGCATATCAATCTCTCACCATGCTTAATATTCACCTGCTCGATATCGAATATCGATCTCACACCTGGCTTTACATATAACAGCTGATTATTAAATATTGATCTGACACCCGACGATCGAATTAAAATTAGAAAGTTGGAGAGAACATAGGGTCAAGTACAGGGGTTCATGATCATTCATTGACCTTAACTCAAAACATACATCTACCGAATCGGCCAGTCCAATAACCTGTACACTATCTTGGTGAAGATCCAATGAAAACTGTGAAAACGTTCTATCAAATGGTACATCGTCATCGTACATAAGTGTTCAAATACTATTAAAACGAAATAATAAATCCGTTCAAACATACTGCTTTATTGGTTTGTATCTTGTGAGATGCTCAATTCAAAAACATAGCTTGTCCTGTTCTGATTCAACTGAACATTTTTAATCTGTCTCAGTTGTTGGCTTGTACGTGCGTACAAGTCATGTAAGTTTGAATACTACATTATTGCAATAACGTGTATACATGGTTTCTTATCCAAAATGGAAAGAACGTATGTTTTATGTTATTGAGTCCCAGCCAGTATTCACGTAATACATTCGTGATAAATTGACAAAGTTGACAAAATCGTATTAGCCTTTATTTACAAAATGATTCGCATTGGCGTACAATCAGTTTGAAATCAATGCATACAATAGTTTTACGTATTGGTTATGATTTTTTAAGTTTATTTACGTTTTCTAAAAACGAATTTTGTAATATATATAGGCCATGCGCTGTCTTCTAAATAATGTGGTACCCTGTCCAAGTTAATTTCACTTAGTCAAAACGAAAGTTGGGTACCATCAAATCAAATCGAAGATTCAAACTGCGATTGATAAGACTACTTTAAAATGTAACCGAATGTGAAGGACTCGTGAGCGTACGGTGTTCCATTTGGACCATCGCGTTTTTTATTTCTGAACCCGATACCACGAAAGTCGAAAGTCGAAGCTACGATGGTGAAAGTCGAAATCACGATGGTGAAAAAACGTAACTACGATGATGAAAACACGAAATCACGAAACTACGATGGTGAAAACGCGATCTAATTTCGCGTTTTCGTCATCGTGGTTTCGATTTTCACCATCGTAGTTTCGATTTTCGACTTTCATTATCGAAGTTTCGACTTTCACCATCGTGGTTTCGACTTTTACCATCGTACTTACGACTTTCATCATCGTACTTTCGACTTTCTCCATCGTACTTTCGACTTTCATCATCGTATTCTCGACTTTCATCATCGTAGTTTCAACTTCCACCATCGTGATTTCGACTTTCATCATCGTGGTTTCGACTTTCACCATCGAAGTTTCGACCTTCGACCTTCGACCTTCGACTTCCTGTTTCGCATATGCAATGCGATCTCAATACAACAATTACAATGGATATCTGTATCTCAAGATATTTTGAAATGGGTACTCCTACAAAGAAATTATGGTGATGGTAAATGTATCAACGGGTATTTAAATCAATATTTATAATAGCATACCTTCATCAGACGACATGACTTGTTGATAAAACATGTGCGTGTTAATGACATGCGCAACAGGAAGTCGAAGGTAGAAGGTCGAAACTACGATAATGAAAGTCGAAAAACGATGATGAAAGTCGAAACCACGATGGTGAAAGTAAAAACTACGATGGTGAAAGTCGAAAGTCGAAAGGCGAAACTACGATGATGAAAACGCGATGGAATTTCGCGTTTTCACCATCGTAGTTTCGTGATTTCGTGTTTTCATTATCGTAGTTTCGTATTTTCATCATCGTGATTTCGACTTTCACCATCGTGGTTTCGACTTTCGACTTTCACCATCGTAGTTTCGCGTCTTCATCATTTTAGTTTCGACTTTCATCATCGTGGTTTCGAGCATCGTGGTTTCGGGAATAAAATAGAAATACGATGGTCCAAACGGAACACCGTATGAGCGTCTGTGTAATATGTTTATCCTATTCACGCATTACACATGCAGAGAAAATTAAACATGAGTTTAAGAGGAATAATAAGACACGTGATGTGATATACGATTTTATATGTAAGTATAAAATATATAAACTCGTACACAATATAGGTTCTGTTCCGGCATGTATTGATATTCAGTACCACCCGTCACACTAAATTACTAGCGTATCTAATGGTGGGAGGATCTGAACCATTACCCATTACCGTCAAGTCGGAAAAATATTAAAATACAGTCAAACCTGTGTAAGCGGTCACCTCTATTAAGCAGTCACTTGTCTTAAGCAGCCATATATATACTATTTTTCATTTTATGCTTTCAGAACAAATTAACCTATATTAAGAAACAAACTGTCTTAAAGGCCACTTTTGCATCTTCTCTTGGCTGGCTGATTAAGACTGGTTTGACTGTATTTCAGTTCTAATGGCATAGTTCGCTAGCTCAGTCGGTAATTTGCCTGACTGTCAATCAAGGGGTCGTGAATCCGAATTGCCGCCTGGTCAGCCTCTGTGGTGATTTGTCTTGAACTTTGTTCTACGGCCATGAGTCTGCCACCTTTAAATGTGTGGGGAAGTAGTCAGTGACTTGCAGAATTAAGGTCTGTCTAGTTCAGGTTAACCGTCTAGTGGCCGTCTAGCGGATGCCAATAACAACGATTAGGTGCGCTTACTGCAAATACTGTTGGAACAAGGCGTATACTCGCATACATAGAAAACAGTACAATATATTCTTTCACACCATGACAATTTGACATTCATGTCTATCAAACCAATGTTATACAAATATGTACAGTACTACTATAACATGAAATTGAGCGTGATTTATCTACGTTGTAAGAACTTGTTTCACAATCGAAGTAAAATAAATAAGTTTAAAAAAAAAATACTATAACATGAAATCGCACCCCTTGACTGCAGATTCTTGATCTGCCTATATATTATGTAAATGCGCTTGTTATCTTTCTTTTTCAATCGATATACCATTGCATTCCTGTGTCTCCGTGTGTATAATATTGCCACAAATAAACGTGAAGAAGGAAGTCTATTTATTGAATGCATTGGTGACATATTGGAAATGAATAGCTTCAAAGATTTTTTATCGTATCACCCACTTCAACTGTAAGGTACTCGATTAACTTCATGTGACATGTAATATATTATGGGTTGGTTATTGTTGTTTAAAGCAAAACAGAGGTTACATTCATCTACCTTAGCAAACAAAGACCCCCCTCTCTCTCTCTCTCTCTCTCTCTCTCCCTCCCTCCCTCCCTCCCTCTCCTCTCTCTCTCTCTCCAAATATTGTAACCATGCTTTATGTTGTGTGCGTGTTCGATAATAGTATTGTTATCCAAGTATATATGTTTTACCACAAACATTCTTTATGTTTTAATGGGTCAAAGTAGATAGTATTATAACATATGTGGATATGACACTGGTATTACACAGATTTAACCGACTCGAATTCGTTTTATGTTGCATAGCACACTTTTAAATAACAATAAGGCCAAATAGAAATGCTTAACTGTAATGAATAAATGAATGAATGCAAGAATCTGAATTTTACGCATGTACTAACACATATGATAAATGCTATTTATATATATAATTTCCGCATCCATAACGTTATTACGTGGTATAAAAAAACGAAGATTGTTCCGTTCAAAAACAGCCATAACGTAAGTTACGTTTAAAACGTTTTTATTTCATATACCATGTGAAAAAGAGTCAAGTTCTGACAACATTAGGTTTGGTCTCCCCCCTATACTTTTATACAATTGATGCGAAATTGTTAACAAGTTACCACAATGTTAAATTTTAATATCTTGTATTGATTAGAGAGTAAGAGAGAGTAAGATAGAGAGAGAGAGAGAGAGAGAGAGAGAGAGAGAGAGAGAGAGAGTACTGTAACAGATAACCATTTATTTAAATGTATATTCATATCAAACTTTATAGAGTAATAAACGACTATATTTAGCAGCAATCTTCCGGAACTGAGCTCATATATTTTTATGCAAGAACGACCACATCATTGATTATTTCTTATCGTTTTACTTTCTGTTTCGAAGAATTACCTAACTATAATAAAATCGCTACAGGTGAGCGTGTACGTGCAAATGAACGCTGCAACAATCAATGTATGCTCTTTTGTGAGGTTGTGATAAGGGTGATTTGTCGTTGACAATGACAATATCTATATTCATGCTTAGCTTAATATTGTCATTAATATACCAGACAGCGCAGAGGAAGTTTATTTATACAAAAATGATTGAAGAAACATTGGAAAATTATGTATTGTAACTTTGTTAAATTTACACAAAATAACTGTTATTATCACCGTTTACACTGTGTATTTAAAGTGCTGGGATTAAGCTGAAAATATCTACCAGGTAATTTGGTTTAATTTATTTTTTTGTGGCGGCATTGAAGTAAGTAAATACTTTTAAAACAACTAATTGTTCAGAGGGGAAATCACATTATATTTAACTCTTACTTGTGTATTCTGGTAATGAGCTATAAAAACCCAGTTGATAGATTGAAAGACGGTTACCTTTTCCTGACGTACGATTCAGAATCATTTGTTTACTGGTAATGAACGACTTGTTTCTAAACAACCAAACAAAGAGTTAAATTTGGACTTATGCCATTGATTAAAATTGGATCACAAGCATTTTTTTCAATGGGGTTTAATGCCATTTCCAACACATTTCAGGTTATATAATGGCATACCCAGCTCTGTTGGTGGAAGTAGACGTCAGAATGAATCTGAGTAACCACCGTCCTTCTGCAAGTTACTGGCAAACTTTCTCATATAACGTTTTTGGACCAAACGCCGGTGACTCGATCCTACGACCTTAGCGATGAGATGTAAGTGATCTCGTGGCGACGCCTTATATCACTCGCTCACGGAAGACCCCGGATCACAAATATAAGTAACAATTTCAGATGTCTTATTGGATTTGTTCTTTTTTCCGTCTTTGTACAAATATGTTTATAATGGCCTTCTATTTAAAATAAGTGTGCTATTTGCGTGGCTTGCCTTTCTATTAGTCCGTATTGGTAGAAACATACATTAATAAAGCTAAACTCATAACTAAATTACCACCTAATACAATAACATATAACAGTACCATACAAAATATTACTAATATATATTAAACATAAAGCGCCATTGAGAATATGTAACCTAGTTGACATGTGTGTCCAGCCTAATTTACTTGTGTACCCAGCCTAGTTTACGTGTGTACCCAGCCTAGTTTACGTGCATACCTAGCTTAGTTTACGTGTGTACCCAGACTAGTTTACGTGCGTACTCAATCTACTAGTATTTTACGTTTGTACCCAGTCTATTTTACGTGTGTACCCAGAAAGTTAACGTGCGTACCCAATCTAGTTTACGTGTATACCCAGCCTAGTCTACGTGTGTATCAGCCTAGTTCACTTGCGTACACAGCCTAGTTACGTGCGTATCCAGCCTAGTTTGCGTTTGTACCAAGTCTAGTTTACGTGTGTACCCTACCTAATTTACGTGCGTACGCAGTCTAGTTTACGCATGTACCAAGCCTGGTTTACGTGTGTACCAAGCCTAGTTTACGTGCCTATTCAGCCGAGTTTACGTTTGTACCAAGTCTACTTGACATTAGTTTTAATTGACTTATTTTTTTCAACCTAGCTTCCGTACGTATCAAACCTAGTTTCCGTATGTACATGTATCAAACCTAGTTTACGTGCATGCCTAGCCTAGTTTACGTGTGTACCCAGTCTAGTTTACGTGCGTACTCAATCTACTAGTAGTCTACGTGTGTACCCAGCCTAGTTTACGTGTGTATCCAGCATAGTTAACGTGCGTACCCAATCTAGTTTACGTGTGTACCCAGCCTAGTTTACGTGTGTACCCAGCCTAGTTTACTTGCATACACAGCCTTGTTACGTGTGTACCCAGCCTAGTTTACGTGTGTACCCAGCCTAGTTTACTTGCATACACAGCCTAGTTACTTACGTGTCCAGCCTAGTTTGCGTTTGTACCAAGTCTAGTTTACGTGTGTACCCAAACTAGTTTACGTGCGTACCCAGTCTAGTTTACGTGTGTACCCAGCCTAGTTTACGTGCCTATCCAGCCGGGTTTGCGTTTGTATCAAGTTTACTTGATATAAGTTTTATTGACTTATTTTATCCATCCTAGTTTCCTTATGTATCCAACGTAGTTTCCGTATGTATCAAACCTAGTTTACGTGTGTACCCAAGCTAGTTAACGTGTGTACCAGATCGTGTTTACGTGTGTTCCCAACCAAGTCCAAGACTTATTTTATCCATCCTAGTTTCCTTATGTATCCAACGTAGTTTCCGTATGTATCAAACCTAGTTTACGTGTGTACCCAAGCTAGTTTACGAGTGTATCTAATCTTGTTTCTGTATTACCATTTATGTGTCGACGTGCCGTAAAACACCATTCATTCATCCATTCATTCTGTATTACCAAACATAGTTTATGTATGTATCCAACATATATACGTGTGTATCAAACCTGGTTTTCGTATTTTCTTAACCTAGTTAATGTATGTATCCAAGCTTGTTTACGTGTGTATCTAATCTAGTTTACGTGTGTGCCCAACCTAGTTTACGTGTGCACTCAATTTAGTTTACCTGTGTATTCAGCCTAGTTTATGTATGTACCAAACCTAGTTTTTTTATGTACCAAACCTAGTTTATGTATGTACCCAACCTAGTTTACGTGTATATTCAACCTAGTTTATGTATGTACCAAACCTAGTTTATGTATGTACCCAACCTAGTATATGTATGTTCCCAACTTAGTTAATGTATGTATCCAAGCTTGCCTACGTGTGTATCCAGCCTAGATTACTTATGTACCAAACCTAGTTTACGTGTGTACCCAACCTTGTTTACGTGTGCACTCAATCTCGTTTACGTGTTTATTCAGCCTAGTTTATGTATGTTCCAAACCTGGTTTATGTATTTACCAAATCTAGTTTATGTATGTACCCAACCTAGTTTATGTATATACCCAACCAAGTTTACGTGTGTATTAAACCTATTTTATGATTGTACCCAACCTAGTTTATGTATGTACCCAACCTATTTTAGGTGTGTATTCAACCTGGTTTATGTATGTACCAAACAGAGTTTATGTATGTACCTAACCTGGTTTACGTGTGTATTCAACCTAGGTTATTAGTGTATCAAACCTAGTTTACATGTGTTGCTAACTTTGTACATGTATGCGTGTATATCCAGCATAGGTTATGAGTATATTCAGCTTAGTTGAAGTGTGTTTCCAAGATGGAAAATGAGTGTACTCAGCCCAGTTTACGTTTGAATCCAACATTGTGTATGTGTGTATCCAACTTAGTTGATGTGTGTATCCAACCTAGTTAATGTGTATTTGAAACTAAGTTTGCGTATGACCGAAACCTAAATTGAAAGTGTTTCCAACCTAGTTTACATGTGTGTCTAACCAAGGTTAAGTATCTTCCGAACCTAGTTTACGTTTGAATCCAACCTAGGTTATGCGTTTGTATCCAACCTAGGTTATATGTTTACACAGCCTAGTTTACGTTTGTATCCAAACTAGGTTTTGTGTTTGTGTCAAACCTAGGTTGTATGTGTACCCAGCCAAGTTTACGTTTGTTTCCAACCTAGGTTATGTGTGTATCAAAACTAGGTTGTATGTACCCATCCTAGTTTACGTTTGTATCCAACCTAGGTTATGTATATATATAACTTAGTTTACGTTTGCACCCTAACTAGTTTGCGTGTGTATTAACCTAGATTATATGTGTTACCGAGCTAGATCATGTGTGTACCTTACCTAGTTTTCGTGTGTATAGAACACATTTTACTTGTGTACCCGACCTATTTTACGTGTGTACACAACTTAGTTATGTGTTCATTTAACCTAATTAACTTGTGTAACCAATCTAGTTTATGTGTATACCCAACCTAATTTACTGGTGTAGCCAATCTAGTTTATGTGTATACCCAACCTAATTTACTGGTGTAGCCAATCTAGTTTAAAAGTGTACCCAACCTTATTTACTGGTGTAGCCAATCTAGTTTATGTGCGTACCCAACCTAATTTACTAGTGTAGCCAATCTAGTTTAACTGTGTACCCAACCTAATTTACTGGTGTAGCCAATCTAGTTTAAATGTGTATTCAACCTAATTTACTGGTGTAGCCAATCTAGTTTAAATGTGTACCCAACCTTATTTACTGGTGTAGCCAATCTAGTTCAAATGTGTATCCAACCTAATTTACTGGTGTTGTCAATCTAGTTTATGTGTGTACCCAAAAAAATTACTGGTGTAGCCAATCTACTTTATGTGTGTACCCAACCTAATTTACTGGTGTAGCCAATTTAGTTGATGTGTGTACCCAACCTAATTTACTGGTGTAGCCAATCTAGTTTATGTGTGTACCCAACCTGATTTACTGGTGTAGCAAATCTAGTTTAAGTTTGTACCCAACCTAATTTACTGGTGTAGCCAATCTAGTTTATGTGTGTACCCAACCTAATTTACTGGTGTAGCCAATTTTGTTTATGTGGGTACCCAACCTAATTAACTGGCGTAGCCAATCTAGTTTAAGTGTGTACCCAACCTAATTTACTTGTGTAGCCAATCTAGTTGATGTGTGTACCAACCTAATTTACTGGTGTAGCCAATCTAGTTTAAATGTGTACCAAACCTAATTTACTGGTGTAGCCAATCTAGAGTATGTTTGTACCCAACCTACTTTACTGGTGTAGCCAATCTAGTTTATGTGTGTACCCAACCTAATTTAATGGTGTAGCCACTCTAGTTTAAATTTGTACCAAAACTAATTTAGTGGTGTAGCCAATCTAGTTTATGTGTGTACCCAACACAATATACTGGTGTAGCTAATCTAGTTTTATGTGTGTACCTAACCTAATTTACTGGTGTAGCCAATCTAGTTTATGTGTGTACCCAACAAAATTTACTGGTGTAGCCAATCTAGTTTATGTGTGTACCCAATCTAATTTATTGGTGTAGACAATCTAGTTTATGTGGGTACCCAACCTAATTTACTGGTGTAGCAAATCTAGTTTATGTGTGTACCCAACCTAATTAACTGGTGAAGCCAATCTAGTTTATGTGTGTTCAAAACCTAATTTACTGGTGTAGCCAAACTAGTTTAAATGTGTACCCAACCTAATTTACTGGTGATGCCAATTTATTTTAAATGTGTACTCAACCTAATTTACTGGTGTAGCCAATCTAGTTTATGTGTGTCCCCAACCAAATTTTACTGGTGTAGCCAATCTAGTTCATGTGTGTACCCAACTTAATTTACTGATGTAGCCAATCTCGTTTATGTGTGTACTCAACCTGATTTACTGGTGTAGCCAATCTAGTTTAAATGTGTACCCAACCTAATTTACTGGTGTAGTCAATCTTGTTTATGTGTGTACCAAACCAAATTTTACTGGTGTAGCCAATTTAGTTTATGTGTGTACACAACCTAATTTACTGATGTAGCCAATCTAGTTTATGTGTGTACCCAACCTGATTTACTGGTGTAGCAAATCTAGTTTAAGTTTGTACCCAACCTAATTTACTGGTGTAGCCAATCTAGTTTATGTGTGTACCCAACCTAATTTACTGGTGTAGCCAATTTTGTTTATGTGGGTACCCAATCTAATTAACTGGTGTAGCCAATCTAGTTTAAATGTGTGCCCAACCTAATTTACTGATGTAGCCAATCTAGTTTATGTGTGTACCAACCTAATTTACTGGTGTAACCAATCTAGTTTATGTGTGTACCCAACCTAATTTACAAGTGTAGCCAATCTAGTTAAATGTGTACCAAGCCTAATTTACTGGTGTAGCCAATCTTGTGTATGTTTGTACCCAACCTACTTTACTGGTGTAGCCAATCTAGTTTATGTAGGTTACCCAACCTAATTTACTGGTGTAGCCACTCTAGTTAAAATGAGTACCAAAATTAATTTACTGGTATAGCCAATCTAGTTTATGTGTGTACCCAACACAATTTACTGGTGTAGCTAATCTAGTTTTATGTGTGTACCCAACCTAATTTACTGGTGTAGCTAATCTAGTTTATGTCTGTACCCAACACAATTTACAGGTGTAGCTAATCTAGTTTTATGTGTGTACCCAACCTAATTTACTGGTGTAGTCAATCTAGTTTATGTGTGTACCCAACCTAATTTATTTGAGTAGCCAAATTAGTTTAAAAGTGTACCCAGTCTAATTTACTGGTGTAGCCAATCTAGTTAATGTGTGTATCCAACCTAATTTACTAGTGTAGCCAATCTAGTGTATGTGTGTACCCAACCTAATTTACTGGTGAAGCCAATCCAATTTAAATGTGTACCCAACCTAATTTACTGGTGTAGCCAATCTAATTTATGTGTGTACCAACCTAATTTACTGGTGTAGCCAATCTAGTTTATGTGGTTACCCAACCTAATTTACTGGTGTAGTCACTCTAGTTAAAATGTGTACCAAAATTTATTTACTGGTATAGCCAATCTAGTTTATGTGTGTACCCAACACAATTTACTGGTGTAGCTAATCTAGTTTTATGTGTGTACCCAACCTAATTTACTGGTGTAGCCAATCTAGTTTATGTGTGTACCCAACACAATTTACTGGTGTAGCTTATCTAGTTTTATGTGTGTACCCAACCTAATTTACTGGTGTAGCCAATCTAGTTGATGTGTGTACCCAACCTAATTTACTTGTGTAGCCAAATTAGTTTAAAAGTGTACCCAACCTAATTTACTGTTGTAGCCAATGTAGTTTATGTGTGTACCCAATCTAATTTACTAGTGTAGCCAATCTAGTGTATGTGTGTACCCAACCTAATTTACTGGTGAAGCCAGTCTAGTTTAAATGTGTACCCAACCTAATTTACTGGTGTAGCCAATCTAGTTTATGTGTGTACCAACCTAATTTACTTTTGTAGCCAATCTAGTTTATGTGTGTACCCAACCTAATTTACTTGTGTAGCCAAATTAGTTTAAATGTGTACCCAACCTAATTTACTGGTGTGGCCAATCTAGTTTATGTGTGTACCCAACCTAATTTACTAGTGTAGCCAATCTAGTTTATGTGTGTACTCATCCTAATTTGCTGGTGTAGCCAATCTAGTTTAAAAGTGGTCCAAACCCCAAAGTGTTGCAACCTAGTTTACGTTTGTACCAAACCTAATTTACGTGTGTAGCAACCAAGTTTACGTTTGTACCAAACCTAACTTACGTGTGTAGCAACCTAGTTTGAGTTTGTACCAAACCTAATTTACGTTAGTAGCAACCAAGTTTACGTTCGTACCAAACCTAATTTACGTGTGTAGCAACTTAGTTTACGTTTGTACCAAACCTACTTTACGTGTGTTACAACCTAGTTTACGTTTGAACCAAACCTAATTTACATGTGTAGCAACAAAGTTTACGTTTGTACCAAACCTAATTTACGTTTGTTACAACCACGTTTACGTTTGTACCAAACCTAATTTACGTGTGAAGCAACCAAGTTTACGTTTGAACCAAACGTAATTAAGTGTTTAGCAACCTAGTTTATGTTTGTACCAAACCTAATTTACGTGTGTTACAACATAGTTTACATTTGTACACAACCTGATTGACTGGTGTAGCAAATCTAGTTGAAGTGTGTACCCAACCTAATTTACTGGTGTAGACAATCTAGTTTATGTGTGTACCCAACCTAATTTACTGGTGTAGCCAATTTTGTTTATGTGGGTACCCAACCTAAATAACTAGTGTAGCCAATCTAGTTTAAATGTGTACCCAACCTTATTTACTAGTGTAGCCAATCTAGTTTATGTGTGTACCAACCTAATTTACTGGTGTAACCAATCTAATTTATGTGTGTACCCAACCTAATTTACTGGTATAGCCAAACTAGTTTAAATGTGTACCCAACCTACTTTACTGGTGTAGCCAATCTAGTTTATGTGTGTACCGAACCTAATTTACTGGTGTAGTCACTCTAGTTTTATGTGTGTACCCAACCTTATTTACTGATGTAGCCAATCTAGTTTATGTGTGTACCCAACAAAATTTACTGGTGTAGCCAATCTAGTTAATGTGTATACCCAACCTAATGTACTGGTGTAGACAATCTAGTTTATGTGTGTATCCAACCTAATTTACTGGCGTAGCAAATCTATTTTATTTGTGTTCCCAATGTAATTATCTGGTGTAACCAAACTAGTTTAAATGTGTACTCAACCTAATTTACTGGTGTAGCCAATCTAGTTTATGTGTGTCCCCAACCAAATTTTAATGGTGTAGTCAATTTAGTTTATGTGTGTACCCAACCTAATTTACTGGTGTAGACAATCTAGTTAAAATGTGTTCCAACCTAATTTACTGGTGTAGCCAATTTAGTTTAAATGTGAACCCAACCTAATTTACTGGTGTAGCCAATCCAGTTTAAATGTGTACTCAACCTAATTTACTGGTGTAGCCAATCTGGTTGATGTGTGTACCCAATCTAATTTACTGGTGTAGCCAATCTAGTTTAAATGTGTACCCGACCTTATTTACTGGTGTGGCCATCCAGTTTAAATGTGTACTCAACCTAATTTACTGATGTAGCCTATCTAATTTATGTGCGTACCCAACCTAATTTATTGATGTAGCCTATCTAGTTGATGTGCGTACCCAACCTAATTTACTGGTGTAGCCAATCTAGTTTAAATGTGTACCCAACCTAATTTACTGGTGTAGCCAATCTAGTTAATGTGTGTACCCAACCCCAAAGTGTTGCAACCTAGTTTACGTTTGTACCAAACCTAATTTACGTGTGTAGCAACCAAGTTTACGTTTGTACCAAACCTAATTTACGTGTGTAGCAACCTAGTTTACGTTTGTACCAAACCTAATTTATGTGTGTAGCAACCAAGTTTACGTTTGTACCAAACCTAATTTACGTGTGTAGCAACCCAGTTTACGTTTGTACCAAACCTAATTTACGTATGTTACAACCTAGTTTACGTTTGTACCAAACCTAATTTACGTGTGTAGCAACAAAGTTTACGTTTGTACCAAACCTAATTTACGTGTGTTACAACTTAGTTTACGTTTGTACCAAATCTAATTTACGTGTGTTACAACCAAGTTTACGTTTGAACCAAACCTAATTTACGTGTTTAGCAACCTCGTTTAAGTTTGTACCAAACCTAATTTACGTGTGTTATAACCTAGTTTGCATTTGTACCCAACCTGATTAACTGGTGTAGCAAATCTAGTTGAAGTGTGTACCCAACCTAATTTACTGGTGTAGACAATCTAGTTTATGTGTGAACCCAACCTAATTTACTGGTGTAACCAATTTTGTTTATGTGGGTACCCAACCTTATTAACTGGTGTAGCCAATCTAGTTTAAATGTGTACCCAACCTAATTTACTGGTGTAGCCAATCTAGTTTAGGTGTGTACCAACCTAATTTACCGGTGTAACCAATCTAGTTTATGTGTGTACCCAACTTAATTTACTAGTGTAGCCAAACTAGTTTAAATGTGTACCAAACCTAATTTACTGGTGTAGCCAATCTAGTGTATGTTTTTAGCCCAACCTACTTTACTGGTGTAGCCAATCTATTTTATGTGTGTACCCAACCTAGTTTACTGGTGTAGCCACTCTAGTTTAAATGTGTACCAAAACTAATTTACTATTGTAGCCAATCTAGTTTATGTGTGTACCCAACACAATTTACTGGTGTAGCTAATCTAGTTTTATGTGTGTACCCATCATAATTTACTGGTGTAGCCAATCTAGTTGATGTGTGTACCCAACAAAATTTACTGGTGTAGCCAATCTAGTTTATGTGTATACCCAACCTAATTTACTGCTGTTAACAATCTAGTTTATGTGTGTACCCAACCTAATTTACTGGTGTGGCAAATCTTGTTTATGTGTGTACCCAACCTAATTTATTGATGTAGCCAATCTAGTTGATTTGTTTTACCAATTTAATTTACTGGTGTAGCCAAACTAGTTGAAATGTGTACCCAACCTAATTTACTGGTGACGCCAATCTTTGTTAAATGTGTACTCAACGTAATTTACTGGTGTAGCCAATCTAGTTTATGTGTGTCCCCAACCAAATTTTACTGGTGTAGCCAATTTAGTTTATGTGTGTACCCAACCTAATTTAATGGTGTAGCCAATCTAGTTTAAATGTGTACCCAAGCCTAATTTACTGGTGTAGGCAATTTAGTTTAAATGTGAACCCAACCCAATTTACTGGTGTAGCCAATCCAGTTTAAATGTGTACTCAACCTAATTTACTGGTGTAGCCAATCTAGTTTATGTGTGTACCCAATCTAATTTACTGGTGTAGCCAATCTAGTATAAATTTGTACCCGACCTAATTTACTGGTATAGCCAATCTAGTTCATGTGTGTACCCAACCTAATTTACTGGTGTATCCAATCTAGTTGATGAGTGTACCCATCCTAATTTACTGGTGTAGCCAATCTAGTGTAAATGTGTACTCAACCTAATTTACTGGTGTAGTCAATCTAGTTTAAATGTGTACTCAACCTAATTTACTGGTGTAGTCAATGAAGTTTAAATGTGTACCCAACCAAATTTACTTTTGTAGCCAATATAGTTAATATGTGTACCCAATCTAATTTACTGGTGTAGCCAATCTAGTTAAAATGTGTACCCAACCTAATTTACTGGTGTAGCCAATCTAGTTTATGTGTGTACCCAACTTAATTTACTGATGTAGCCAATCTAGTTTAAATGTGTACTCAACCTAATTTACTGGTGTAGTCAATCAAGTTTAAATGTGTACCCAACCAAATTTACTTTTGTAGCCAATATAGTTAATATGTGTACCCAATCTAATTTACTGGTGTAGCCAATCTAGTTAAAATGTGTACCCAACCTAATTTACTGGTGTAGCCAATCTAGTTTATGTGTGTACCCAACCTAATATGCTGGTGTAGCCAATCTAGTTAAAATGTGTACCCATCCTAATTTACTGGTGTAGCCAATCTAGTTTAAATGTGTACCTAACCTAATTTACTGGTGAAGCCAATCTAGTTTAAATGTGTACCCAACCTAATTTACTGGTGTAGCCAATCTAGTTTATGTGTGCACCCAACCTATTTACTAGTGTAGCCAAAATAGTTCATGTTTGATCCCATCCTAATTTGCTGGTGTAGCCAATCTAGTTTAAAAGTGTTCCCAACCCCAAAGTGTTGCAACCTAGTTTACGTTTGTACCAAACCTAATTTACGTATGTAGCATCAAAGTTTACGTTTATACCAAACCTAATTTACGTGTGTTACAACTTAGTTTACGTTTGTACCAAACCTAATTTACGTGTGTTACAACCAAGTTTACGTTTGAACCAAACCTAATTTACGTGTTTAGCAACCTCGTTTAATTTTGTACCAAACCTAATTTACGTGTGTTACAACCAAATTTACTTTTGTACCCAACCTGATTTACTGGTGTAGCAAATCTAGTTTAAGTGTGTACCAAACCTAATGTACTGGTGAAGACAATCTAGTTTATTTGTGTACCCAACCTAATTTACTGGTGTAGCCAATTTTGTTGATGTGGGTACCCAACCTTATTAACTGGTGTAGCCAATCTAGTTTAAATGTGTACCCAACCTAATTTACTGGTGTAGCCAATCTAGTTTATGTGTGTACCAACCTAATTTACTGGTGTAACCAATCTAGTTTATGTGTGTACCCAACCTAATTTACTGGTGTAGCCAAACTAGTTTAAATGTGTACCAAACCTAATTTACTGGTGTAGCCAAATTAGTTTAAAAGTGTACCCAACCTAATTTACTGGTGTAGCCAATCTAGTTTATGTGTGTACTCAACGTAATTTACTAGTGTAGCCAATCTAGTGTATATGTGTACCCAACCTAATTTACTGGTGAAGCCAATCTAGTTTAAATGTGTACCCAACCTAATTTACTGGTGTAGCCAATCTAGTGTATGTTTGTACCCAACCTACTTTACTGGTGTAGCCAATCTAGTTTATGTGTGTTCCCAACCTAATTTACTGGTGTAGCCACTTTAGTTTAAATATGTACCAAAACTAATTGACTATTGTAGCCAATCTTGTTTATGTGTGTACCCAACACAATTTACTGGTGTAGCTAATCTAGTTTAATGTATGTACCCAACCTAATTTACTGGTGTAGCCAATCTAGTTTATGTGTGTACCCAACAAAATTTACTAGTGTAGCCAATCTAGTTTATGTGTATACCCAACCTAATTTACTGGTGTAAACAATCTAGTTTATGTGTGTACCCAATCTAATTTACTGGTGTAGCCAATCTAGTTAAAATGTGTACCCGACCTAATTTACTCGTGTAACCAATCTAGTTTATGTGTGTACCCAACCTAATTTACTGGTGTATCCAATCTAGTTTATGTGTGTACCCATCCTAATTTACTAGTGTAGCCAATCTAGTGTATATGTGTACCCAACCTAATTTACTGGTGTAGCCAATCTAGTTTAAATGTGTACCCAACCTAATTTACTTGTGTAGCCAATCTAGTGTATGTTTGTACCCAACCTACTTTACTGGTGTAGCCAATCTAGTTTATGTGTGTTCCCAACCTAATTTACTGGTGTAGCCACTCTAGTTTAAATGTGTACCAAAACTAATTTACTATTGTAGCCAATCTTGTTTATATGTGTACCCAACACACTTTACTGGTGTAGCTAATCTAGTTTTATGTGTGTACCCAACCTAATTTACTGTTGTAGCCAATCTAGTTTATGTGTGTACCCAACAAAATTTACTGGTGTAGCCAATCTAGCTTATGTGTATACCCAACCTAATTTACTGGTGTAAACAATCTAGTTGATGTGTGTACCCAATCTAATTTACTAGTGTAGCCAATCTAGTTAAAATGTGTACCTGACCTAATTTACTCGTGTAACCAATCTAGTTTATGTGTGTACCCAACCTAATTTACTGGTGTATCCAATCTAGTTGATGTGTGTACCCATCCTAATTTACTATTGTAGCCAATCTAGTTTAAATGTGTACTCAACCTAATTTACTGGTGTAGTCAATCTAGTTTAAATGTGTATCCAACCAAATTTACTTGTGTAGCCAATCTAGTTAATGTGTGTACCCAATCTAATTTACTGGTGTAGCCAATCTAGTTAAAATGTGTACTCAACCTAATTTACTTGTGAAGCCAAATAAATTTAAATGTATACCCAACCTAATTTACTGGTGTAGCCAATCTAGTTTATGTGTGTACCCAACCTAATTTGCTGGTGTAGCCAATCTAGTTAAAATGTGTACCCAACCTAATTTACTTGTGTAGACAATCTAGTTTAAATGTGTACCCAACCTTATTTACTCGTGTAGCCAATCTAGTTTATGTGTGTACCCAACCTAATTTACTAGTGTAGCCAATCTAGTTGATGTGTGTACCCATCCTAATTTGCTGGTGTAGCCAATCTAGTTTAAAAGTGTACCCAACCCCAAAGTGTTGCAACCTAGTTTACGTTTGTACCAAACCTAATTTATGTGTGTAGCAACCAAGTTTACGTTTGTACCAAACCTAATTTACGTGTGTAGCAACCTAGTTTGAGTTTGTACCAATCCTAATTTACGTGTGTAGCAACCTAGTTTACGTTTGTACCAAACCTAATTTACGTGTGTAGCAACCTAGTTTACGTTTGTACCAAACCTACTTTACGTGTATTACAACCTAGTTTACGTTTGTACCAAACCTAATTTACGTGTGTAGCAACAAAGTTTACGTTTGTACCAAACCTAATTTACGTGTGTTACAACCTAGTTTACGTTTGTACCATACCTAATTTACGTGTGTACCAACCAAGTTTACAATTGCACCAAACCTAATTTACGTGTGTTACAACCCAGTTTACGTTTGTACCAAACCTAATTTACGTGTCTAGCAACCATGTTGTACCTAACCTAATTTACATTTGTTACAACCTAGTTTACGTTTGCACCAAACCTAATTTACGTGTGTAGCAACCTAGTTTACGTATGTACCAAACCTAATTTACGTGTGTAGTAACCAAGTTTACGTTTGTAACAAACCTAATTAATGTTTGTAGCAACCTAGTTTATGTTTGTACCAAACCTAATTTACGTGTGTAACAACATAGTTAACTTTACGTTTGTACCAAACCTAATTTACGTGTGTTGCAACCTAGTTTATGTTTGTACCAAACCTAATTTACGTGTGTTACAACCAAGTTTACTTTTGAACCAAACCTAATTTACGTGTGTAGCAACCTAGTTTATGTTTGTACCAAATCTAATTTACGTGTGTTACAACCTAGTTTACATTTGTACCAAACCTAATTTATGTGTGTAGCAACCTAGTTTATGTTTGTACCAAACATAATTATCGTGTGTTACAACCTAGTTTACGTTTGTATCAAACCTAATTTACGTGTTTAGCAACCTAGTTTACGTTTGCACCAAACATAATTGATGTGTGTAAAAACTGATCACTGATATTTCCTGTTATATTATATTTTGCCATGCGTATCTTCCGATGTCAATAGCCATCGGACGTTCCACCTACAAAAAAGCGACAGCATCCACATGTATATGGTGTAAAACAAGATGTACAAATAGGACATGTATTGCTCTTCTTGTTAAATGTAACAGATTCAAGAACTAGTCCGATATTTAATGATTACAAACATCATTCAGTTACGTCAGGTTTCCAAAAGAAATAAACACGAAAGGTCTTATTGTGTTGACAAGGCAGAAGTAAGCATTTGTCTGACTGTCACCTACTATACATCAAAATAAGTCTCAGCATACAAACATAATTTCATCCAAATACCATAAAGAAAACGAATGTAATTGCGTGGGAACTACTTTTCTATTGTTTGTAACAGTGACATGAATATTGACTCCAATTTCCTTAAGACCAATCCCAAGCTTCACAAAAATCTATAAACAAAATGTTCATGAAAATATCTTAATGGAAACTAAAGTAATCTGACGGTACTCGTTTTATGATCATTTTAATAACAGTGACCTTGAGTATGACCAAGTTTACACCACATCAATTAAAAGATTCCTTTCTGTGTCAGGAATCTACACACGAAATTTTCTGTCGTTTGTTCTGGTCGAACTTAGCATGTTCAAAATAATGTACAACATAATCAGTTTATGAACTAGTCCGAGCAGCATTCATGGTCAGTAACACGTTGACGAAGTTTTGCCACGACCTGATGAAATGGTGATGATACGGTATTTACCGGACTAAAATCAATATTTTTCAGTTTATTCAGGACCATAACTCTTTCCATCCTGTTGCGGTGTTACCGGTTTCAATTCTTGTCCCAGCCTTCATGGTTAGTAACATTTTGGCGGAGTAAGATCCCCAATCTGTTCGAAAATTAAAGACGCTTTAACTCTGTTGATTTTAGTGTCCGATATGGCTATTTCAAAAACGTGTCCAAGCTTTTATTAGCCATAATAATCTAATGCAAATTGGTCTAGATATGAAGAAAACTTAAGGTCATACAGTGTTTATTAGACAAAAATCAACATGTATACATTAACCAAGGGCCATAACTCTGTCAAATCTGATTTGATATAGCCGGCTCAAGAACTCGTTAGAGCTTTCATTGTCATAAACATTCTGTTATAGTTTGGGCAAAACCAGATGAAAATTGAACGTGCTAAAATGTAAGCAAAGCAAAAACAACATGTTTACATTAATCAAGGGCCATGAATTGTCCAATATAGCCATTCAAAACTCGTCCAAGCTTTCATATACAAAAATATTCTGAACAAGATTTTTTTCAATAAGATAGAACCTAAGCGTGCTACGGTGTTAACTGGACAAAAAAATAGATTTGTTTACATCAATCAAGGATCATGACCATGTCCATTCGTGTTCGATATAGTGGGTTCAAGAACTCCTCCAAGCTAGCATAGATATACACAATATGACCAAGTGTTTACTACTTGGACAAACCAATACAAACTGGTTAATTCATGAATCATTTACCGTTCATGTATGTATGTAAAGTGCAGCCCGGTTAGATTTATTGTATTGTTTTGTTACGACGAGAAAGAGTAAATAAGGATACGGTGTAACTAATAATGACTATCATGGTAAATCATCAGTTCATATCATTTGGCTTATTGAGTTAGTACAATACAGTTATTCTTGGTTTAGATTTTTCGATAATGATTTTATATTGTGATCTTATTCGTTTGAGAAGTTATATGTATTTATTTAGTCATTTAACACAGTTCATTCTAACAAAGTTTTCTAACAATATTTCTGAAACAAAAATTACATTTTAGCTATTGGTGTTTCTATTATAATATTAGTAGTGAAAACGTTTTTAACACACATGTTTAAGTACGGCCCACGAAATACAATTTGCACTGGTATGTTAAATGTAATTTCTGTCACCTTAACGCTTATAAAATGGAATCCCTTTCAGAGAAGCTAAACACTATCGTTTCATTTGTTCTAGGAAATCTGATGACTGCGTAAATCGTAAATAAATTGTTGATAGAAACTACAACGAGTCAGTGATTGCTTTAGTATTAGTGTTATGAAGATTATGTCACAAAATGATGCTTTAAAACTTTCTGTACAGGATAAAAATATGAATACTATACCGTTTGCAAAGAACACAACTGATATATTCTTAATATTGGCGGAAAACTGGGGTTTACCTAAACTATCAAATAATAATGCCGTTAGAGCACAACATAAATGCAAACCTGTTAAGGCGTTTAAACATAAAAAGAAATACGCATATAAATGTAAATACCTATTTAATGTAAACCTTCGCATAATGCTTGTCATAAGTCCTCTAAGTACAAGCGTTTTCGATATTCACATTGATTAAACATGATAAATGAATGTGATAGTTTTACTAGCTCGCAGTTGAATTCAAAAGTTAGTGCAACTCTAATATCATTTGTTTAGTTATAAAAAATGTAATATGCAATATGTTGAACGAACTAGTAAACAAATATCAAAGCGTATGAATAACAACTCTTTTGATAAAGAGAGTAACTTTTTTCTACACATGCTAGTAAACATTTTCATCAAGAAGTTTATAGTTTACATGACTTTAGTTTTGTGTCAATTGAAATGGTCGGTAATGATATATAAAGCTTTTAAAGAAACCTACTACATTTCTAAACTTTATAAAATTCTTTCTCCAAACTCATTCAAGACTGAAATAATATTCTACATACATCAAAAACAATTTTATGTTAATACTTAACTATTTAAAGTGTGCATGCTTAAATATCTGGTGATTTTGTCCACTATCTTCACATGTGTATACGGTTTAAATGTATTTGCTCGTATTTTATGCATTTCCCCCCTTTACGCAGTTTTATTCCACTAAATTATCTACTAGTATCAAATTGGTCGTGTTATGATATCCATGTATAACCTTTGGGACTTGGACACCGTTTTTTTTTTGTATAGTTAATAGAGTTGTCACATTATACCGTATCATTTCAGTACGCCAAACGTCCTATCATAGCATGCCATTGCTAGTTTAAAACTAGTAAACCTGACGAAGGCAAATTAAGTCGAAAGACTTGGAAGTGACGTTTGTCATTTCTTTTTCTATATTTGAATGCTTACTAAATAAAGATGATGAAGAGAAAATAAAACCACAACGTTAAAAAATTGTTTAATTCATGCTTCTTGACCAAGCGCCCTGTATATTGCAGGATACCTCTGACTATGGCTGCTAGTAAATTGAATGAACCGATGAACTGTTTTAGAACTTCGAAGTTGCTCGTAGAAGGCGGCGGCTACTTTGCTAGAGAGCTTTTACAACAAAAGGCAATTGTGGGAAACACAAACACGGTGGACAAATTTTTGGCGATTAAAAGAACTAAAATTGATAAACTCAAGCAAAGAAATATCCTCAATGACTCTCAGTACAACAAGTTGTTTCCTCCAAACAATACACCGACTGATATTACAACATGGGACATAACTCTTACCACGTGTATGCTAACAAACTGTTTAGTACTTACCAAATTAGAGAAAGACGCAATCGACAATATTCGAAAGCTACGGAATACATGGTACGGTCACGTTTCCACGTTAGCGATGACGGAGGATGAATTCAAGACGTCATGGCAACAAGTGTCCAAAACCCTCAATACTGCAGCGCAATTACTTCCGCCAAGGTGCCAAAACCACATAACAGAAATGATCAAAAGATTACTTAAAGAGGATTTGTCTCCAAAGGAAAGCATAGAGCTATTGAAAGACTGGGTTAAAATGGAAAATTACACGAGTAAAAAGTTAGACGAGATCAAAGGTCAAATGAAAGGTAAACTTTAAGATAACACATTTTAAAAATGATTTAAGATAAAGACCTTTCTGTGAATAAAGAAGAACTAATTAGGCTTAGAATTTTAGCTAAAGTTGAAGAAGACGTTATGTTTCTGTCAATATATTTATAGTTTTGTTGGAGCTTAAAAGCTTGATAATGTTGAAGAATGTATGTTTCCGTAAATATATTTATAGTTGTTCTGTTGGAGCTTAAATGTTAGCTAATAATGAAGAAGGTATGTTTCCGTAATTATATTTATAGTTGTTCTGTCGGAGCTTGAATGTTTGCTAATAATGAAGAAGGTATGTTGTTCTGTCGGAGCTTGAATGTTTGCTAATAATGAAGAAGGTATGTTTCCGTAAATATATTTATAGTTGTTCTGTTGGGGCTTAAATGTTTGCTAATGTTGAAGAAGGTATGTTTCCGTTATTATATTTATAGTTGTTCTGTCGGAGCTTAAATGTTTGCTAATGTTGAGGAAGGTATGTTTCAGTCAATATATTTATATCAATGTCTATAATAAACATTTTTTTTCACAAATTTTCGGCTTTCGCCTTCTTCAGGAAAATCGCAGTCTATTAAGGACTATTTCACATCCATTTTGTAAAGTTTAACTAAATAACTGACAGGAAATGACGTAACGTCAAAACATTAAAAAGGAAATGACGTGACGCTAGCAAAGTCAATTGACGTCGCGTTATAAATTATACGGATATGGTCCCTTTATATTTTGATTGACAGGTTCTGCAGTCACAAGCTTTTATTTTATTTTTAAAGGCTTTGTTTGTTTTGCCATGTATCAAAATGAAATTTATGTTCCGATCTCTACGATAAGCGAGGAGTGGTTATTGTTTGAAAATCTGTGCCAAACGGTCTGATAGGTGGAGAACTTTTTCGTGTTTCCGTAATATGCCCCATATGTCTGGTAATAGTTTCGAATAAGTTAATACTAAAGGAACCATTACTTTGTTTTCTTTACTTGTTTTATTATTTTATAGTTCGTCCCTGTAAAGAATGTATACTCTCTTCAACTGTGTTTATATTTGCCTAACATTATATCCTCTCTTTCTCAGCTGTCTTTTCAGTTGTTTCCTATTGTCATTGTAATCTGTGTCTTTTTCACATATTCTACGAATCCGCTGTCCCAATCCGAATGAAAGTCATTTTTTAGTATGAAGTTGATGACATGATTTGTTATGCACATACATTTGTTTGTCTGTTGGCTTTTTGTACAAGATTGTATATATGTGGCCGTCTTCTATACTGACGATTGTGTCTAAGAACTCAATTTCCTGTCTGTTCCATCTCAATTCTTTTTTGATGTTTTTATGTATACCGTTGGCATATTTTACAAATGCCTTCAATTCTTCTAGCGTTCGCGTCCATATCCAAATGCCATTGTCAATAAATCTCTTGTAGAAATAAGGCTTATGATAGAAATCCATTAGTGCTTCATCCCATTTTCGCATGTAAGTGCAAGCGAAATTTTTACCAAGGTTTGATCCTATGGCGAAACCATCTTTCTGAATATAGTGTTTGTCTCCTATGTTGTTATCTTCTAAGACTGTTTCTATCATTTCTAGCACATTCTTAGTTGGAATAAGTGGATTTGATCTTTGCATGCTTGTAATCCTTCATACTTAGGTACAGATGGGTAGAGTTTACAAACATCAAAACAAATAGAATTGCGTTTTCTGGCAGCGGTTCACGTATCTTTGAGTTTTTGTATAAAATCACTTGTGTCTCTGATGTAAGAAGGTGAACTTTTTACAAATTCGTTAAGCTCATGCTCTGCTACTTCTGCCATCTTTTCATTGGGCGAGTTAATTCCATTTACTTTGCTTCTAAAAGGAGCCCCTTCTGATGTAGTTTTGGGTTTCCTTTCAACGTACCTGCATTTGGTTATTTTGGAATGAGGTAGTTCTTCATTTCTTTCATTACTACCTCTTCTCTATACATTCTATTTACAAGTTTCCTTACTTTGTTGAGTGACGCTTCTGTTGTATCATGATCTGTTTCCTCATCAATCTCACTTGACTCCATCTCTATTTTTAATTGCTTAATGTAGTGGCTTTTATTTATTACTACAATTCCCGACCCCTTGTAAGCTTGTCTAATTATTATGTCATTGTTGTGTAATAAAGACTGGAATGCTTTCTGTTCAGGATCCGTAATATTATGATTATGTGCTTTTCTCAGATTATTGACTATGTCAGTTTTTACCAGCTCTATATACATGTCTAACCAGCAATCCCGTCCCTTGTTTGGCGTAAAGTAGCCATTTTTCTTTAGTTTAAACTTGTCACTTGTAGATTGAGTATCATTCTCACTCTGATCTTCTTGGTCCCCTTTCTTGCAATAAAAATATTCTGTTAATCGCATTCGTCGTTCCCATTCTCCTAAATCTGCAAGTAACTTCACCCTATCTACTTTTGTTTTATCTTGAATAAATTTTAGACCTCTTGACAGAAGTAAACGTTCTGCCACTGAAAGTTTATAATCTGACAGGTTGGTGACAATTTCCTCCTGTTTCATCTTTCTGCCAGCGTCAACATCGTCCAGTTTATTGTATCTTGATTTTTCACTCTTTATTTCCATCTTCTGTTTGTTATGCAATGTCACTTGTTTGTTGAAACTTTTGTCTACAGTATTACTGTTATCTGTTTCATTTTGTGCTTCTGTATTATTTTGTGCTTCGTGACCATACTCAAACCCAATCTACTACATTTTGTTGTATTAGCCTTTCATTATCGTCGTTGTTACTTGATAATAAATTAAAATGGTCATTTTGCAGCAGTATACACATCGATTTATCATATGGTATAAACGAGTCCATGCCTCGATAACTACCTAATCTGTAAGTATGTGTGCTCCATTGCATTGGCTCGTGTAAACTACATGCTACCTTAATATTCAAACCATATAGTGTAGAAGCAGCATGTAATTCTGCTTCTGTAGCCCAGGATGATGTTCTGCCATCAGTTTTCTTTTGATTTTCAATGTGAGTTTTAACATTCCCATCCATGAAACATTCAAATTTTGACTGTTCTTCTTCAATACGTTTTACAATAGAAGTTCTGATATATTTTTGTTTATTTTCAGTGCCATATAAGTATCTACTTAAACATCTATAAAAACAGTTTCCATCACCAACAACTTTGACAAGTTTTAATTTGTTTACCGGTTTACTCACTAGTTTGGTCCATTTCTTCTCTTTGACTTGCTTTATTCTTGTCTTTTCTTGTAATTCATATTCATCTGATGTGATTATGTCTCATAGTTTGACCATCACTTGTTGTTTAATGATATAATCAGTTAAATTAGAAACCTTCATCTTGCATGCGTCCTGTGTGACTTCCATCAGCCTCAGCGCAGAAGACTGATAGTAAATTTTATACTAACATATAACTCCTAAGGAATGGCAGTGAGTGCAGACATAGTCACATCACTTAGGAGAACTAAAGAGAAAAGAGTAAGGTACGGATTACATGTGGAGTTTATTGAGAAGTGTGTTAATTTAGATATTATCCTAAGAGGATTTAAATGGAATCGGAATCCACAGCTTGATATGAGCGAAGAATTACGACAAAATGTGAGAACATTAAAAAAGATGCTGCGCTGAGGCTGATGGGGCTGAAATATTTGCTTATGTTAAAGAAGGTATGTTTCCGTCAATATATTTATAGTTGTTGTGTTGGGGCTTAAATGTTTGCTAATGTTGAAGAAGGTATGTTTTCGTAAATATATTTATAGCTGTTCTGTTTGGGCTTAAATGTTTCTAATGTTGAAGAAGGTATGTTTCCGTCAATATATTTATAGTCGTTCCGATGGGGCTTAGAATTATTTTAATGTTGAAAAAGGTATTTTTCCGTCAATATATTTATAGCTGTTCTAATTGGGCTTAAATGTTTGCTAATGTTGAAGAAGGTATGTTTCCGTAAATATATTTATAGTTGTTCTGTTGGGGCTTAGAATTGTTCTAATGTTGAAGAAGGCATGTTTCCGTCAATATATTTGTAGTTGTTCCGATGGGGCTTAAATGTTTGCTAATGTTGAAGAAGGTTTGTTTCCATAAATTTATTTATAGTTATTCTGTTGGGGCTTAGAAATGTTCTAATGTTGAAGAAGGTATGTTTCCGTCAATTTATTTATAGTTGTTCCGATGGGGCTTCGAATTGTTTTAATTTTGAAAAAGGTATATTTCCGTAAATATATTTATAGCTGTTCTATTGTGGCTAAGAATGGTTCTAATGTTGAAGAAGGTATGTTTCCGTCAATATATTTATAGCTGTTTTGTTGGGGCTTAGAATTGTTTTAATGTTGAAAAAGGTATGTTTCCGTCAATATATTTATAGCTGTTCAATTGGGGCTTAAAATTGTTCTAATGTTGAAAAAGGTATGTTTCCGTCAATATATTTATAGCTGTTCTGTTGGGACTTAGAATTGTTCTAATGTTGAAGTTGTTTCCGTCAATACATTTATAGCTGTTCTATTGGGGCTTAGAATTGTTCTAATGTTGAAGAAGGAATGTTTCCGTCAATATTTTTATACTATTCTATTGGTGCTTAGAATTGTTTCAATGTTGAAGAAGGTATGTTTCCGTAAATATATTTATAGCTGTTCTGTTTTGGCTTAGAATTGTTCTAATGTTGAAGAAGGTATGTTTCCGTCAATACATTTACTGCTGTTCTATTGGGGCTTAGAATTGTTCTAATGTTGAAGAAGGTATGTTCCCGTGAATATATATATATAGCTGTTCTATTAGGGCTTAGAATTGTTCCAATGTTGAAGAAAGTATGTTTCCGTCAAGATTTTTATACTATTTTATTGGGGCTTAGAATTGTTTTTATGTTGAAGAACGTATGTTTCCGTAAATAAATTTATAGCTGTTCTGTTGTGGCTTAGAATTGTTTTAATGTTGAAAAAGGTATGTTTCCGTCAATGTATTTATAGCTGTTCTATCGGGGCTTAAAACTGTTCTAATGTTGAAGAAGGTATGTTTCCGTCAATATATTTATAGCTGTTCTGTTGGAACTTTGAATTGTTCTAATGTTGAAGAAGGTATGTTTCCGTCAATACATTTATAGCTGTTCTATTAGGGCTTAGAATTGATCTTATGTTGAAGAAGGTATGTTTCCGTCAATATTTTTATACTATTCTATTAGGGCTTAGAATTGGTTTTATGTTGAAGAAGGTATGTTTCCGTAAATATATTTATAGCTGTTCTGTTGTGGCTTAAAATTGTTCTAACGTTGAAGAAGTTATGTTTCCGTCAATATATTTATAGCTGTTCTATTGGGTCTTAGAATTGTTCTAATGTTGAAGAAGGTATGTTTCCGTCAATATTTTTATACTATTCTATTAGGGCTTCGAATTGATTTATGTTGAAGAAGGTATGTTTCCGTAAATATATTTATTGCTGTTCTGTTGTGGCTTAGAATTGTTCTAATGTTGAAGAAGGTATGTTTCTGTCAATATATGTATAGTTGATCTGTTGGGGCTTAGAATTGTTCTAATGTTGAAGAAGGTATGTTTCCGTCAATATATTTATAGCTGTTCTGTTGGGGCTTTGAATTGTTTTAATGTTGAAAAAGTTATGTTTCCGTCAATATATTTATAGCTGTTCTATTGGGGCTTAAAATTGTTCTAATGCTGAAGAAGGTATGTTTTCGTCAATATATTTATAGTTGATCTGTTGGGGCTTAGAATTGTTCTAATGTTGAAGAAGTATATATTTATAGCTGTTCTGTTGGGGCTTAAATGGTTTTAATGATATTCATAGCTATACTTTTTTTCTCTAAACATATATATAAAGAGAAACATATCTATATATGGATATATAGATGTATTGTTATTGATGGTTAAGCATTAACACATTTACCGCTTACAGGATACCCATTCCGTTCTTATGATCAATTATACATTTCTAAAACACATTTCAGAAACCGACAGCACGGTAAACGACATAAAAATCACCGTCAAAGATGCAATTGTGCAAAGGGAACAAATTGATCAAAAGGAACTCAATCGACAAATCGGTATGTGCAACTTTAAATATAATTCGATATTTTGTTCAGTTTAAACGCATTTTTAATTATATCCAAAAAAGATAAGAATGGATTAAAACCATGTCTGTTGTTATATTGTTTAAATTTTAAGGTGATAGTTATATTGTTGTGTGAATTTATTTAAAAAATATCATCATTAAACAGAAGAAAATATTTGACCAACAGGAGATCCGCCATTTTAAAGGCATAGCTATCAAAGCAGCATGAAGGCAATTAATATAGGGGACATTTGTGATAAGTTCAATACATACATAAAATAAAAGACAAGACATTGGAATGGTCAGTTGCCAAAGATACTTGGCAGACTAAACTTGGTTAGCGGGTTAAGTCAACTTCGTTCTTCCCCAGTCGTCATATCGTTAGATGTAGTCTATCCACAAGCATGATTTCTCCCGAATCAGGTCTATTAAGCGCAAATGGAAAAAGCAGGGAATTCTATGCATGTCCCACAATTCATAGCAATTGAACGCTTACTAAATTATGCCGTCATTCAAAGCGTGCACGTGTAAACAAAAGTATTTTTGTCAGAATATCGTCAGCATGTGCATGTGCGTAATGTATCAAACAGAAATATAGATATTTTTTTTCTATTATCATTATGTAAAATATATTGATACGAGTATATGATAATTCTTGTAAAAATACAATCAGACCTGAATATTTCTCTTATATATTATTGTTTGAAGAAAATATTTATTGCTCTACCCCGCCCACTCTTCCATTTATGTTTTTTTATAAAAACGTGCAAAATTTAAAACTTGGCATAATCATACTTTTTAAGTTTTCAGTTTCGTTTGGTTCAAAGTAAGCATTTAAAAAATGTATAATGAAATTCATAGGTTGTCGTGCATTAAATTTCCTTACACAGTACATATTTTGGTTAAATTTGAAAAATAGTTCAGTTTAAAAATAGTTTAATACTTACTATTAAAGCAATATCCAACTTTTAAAACAAATGTCCAGTTTTCTTTATTGAAATATAAGGTATTATATTTTAACTTGTTTTCTTGAATAGCAAATGGTGCAAAACCTATAAATTGAAACCGAGCCGACCAGACCTAGAACTATCCTCTTGATGCTGAGTACCCAGCAATTAAGCTTTTAGTACTGTTGTTCAGGTCATTGGTATTACCCGACAGGGGGATTGAACCCACGACCTTCCACATGCAATGTTGACGCTCTACCCCTAGACCACTGCTTCGATATAATTTATTAATATAAACATGAACATTTCGAAAATTTCTCGACAACACCTTAAAATACTGCTGTATAGGTATATTTTAAATATAACCGAAAATATAATTAATAATGGCACTTCTAATAGTTAACAGCTAATATCAATATACCAGTATCATTACATACAGCTTACAAATTAAACCCGAGGCTGACAATACTTATGAACCAGTGCATTGTACGAATTTCTTTTTTTTTGTATAACTAATGTCACTAGTACTCAAACATTCTAAATGACCGTGTTATAATATATCTTCAGTATTGGCAAAAATCAAGATAAAAAGTCACAAGGAGTCGACAGAGACGAATAACCTATCAAATCAGACGAGGCTTAAGACAAGTACAGATCAGCTGAGAAAGAACAATATCATAATTCTGACTGGAGTGCCTGGGAGTGGTAAAACATTTTTAGCGTACTCTATTTTAGAGCAAATACTTGATAACGACAAAAGCATAGCACCTTTGATAATGAACGATCCTCGAAAAATTCTTGATATTCTGGATATATCAAAACCAATTGTATTGTTGGTGGACGATATATTGGGTAAGTTCAGTGTAGACAATACAGAGCATGAATGAATGGAATCATTACTTAGATCAGATTTTGTCCTTCACCAAATTACAAAACCTTATGGTCATTATAACTGTACGAAATAGCATAAAGCTTAAATGTAGAAACGAATATATAGCAAAATACGTTGAAAAAAAAGAATATGTATTCGATCTCGCAACGCATCCTTTAAAAGAATCCGAGAAGATTGAGGTGTTAGAGATGCATGCGAGAAAGACAAAAGCAACCGATTGCACTGAAGATCTTATTAGAAGAGTTGTATCACAGGAGACGCATGGTATCGGGTTTCCATTTCTGTGTACGCTTGTGAAAGACGGCAATATCTTGGATTTGTTTACCCGCCATGCAGAGTATGTGAAGGAGGAAATGCTTGTGATGAAAAACAAAGACACCGCTGGCTTCGTAGCGTTACTGATGACACTATTTTGTGATGGGAAAATGTACCACACATGCCTCGATGAACATCAAAATGCATGCTTCGAGAAGTTATGTGACCATTTCAAGAGTTCCGGCATTGACAAGGCAAAGCTTTTTGATGCAGCAAATTCTTTGCTGAATACGTTCTTGTTAGATTGCAATGACGGCTACTTTCATTTTTATTCCTTTATACACGACACAATCGCAGAAACAACATTCATTGCTGCCAAAGAGTGCATAGCGGACATACTTATACAGTTATGTCCAATACCGATATTAACAAAATATATGTTGGCATCAGAATCAAAGGAGAAATCAAATGTTGAATCCATCAAAACAAATTTGCCATTCCAAATGTTAGCTAAAAGGTTCAAATCGGAAATCAAATTATACTCAAACAAACCTGCAATGCAATGCATAGGTTCTTCTCCCTTTTGGAAAGACGTTACTTTTTGTAAAATTGCATTTCAAATACTAGACGCCATCGATTTCTTTACAGAAGACGACGACAAAAAGTCTCTTTTATGTTACCTTTCCTGCTCGGGATACGAGTATATCACACAAAACGTGATCGACATGGGCACATCTGTTCTTCCAAAGGAACAAGTAGCAAAACAGCTGTACCAAAGTATCAAAGAGACATGTCGATTTGGTAAATTAGCATGCTTCGAAATTCTGATTTCTTATATATCGGATATACCCGACGAGTTGATGTTTGCTGCCGCAAACGGAGGGAATTGTAATATTCTTGAAGAACTAAACGAACGTGGAGGAAACATACTAGCAAGAAAAGACCAAACACATGAAAACCTACTGCACGTGACATGTGCCAGGGGCGACAATGCAATGACAACACTTATCTTAACTATATGCAATAAAACAATGAGAGACGAGCTGCTTTTATCGCAAGATGTCGATCAGAAGACGCCTCTATTGAACGCAGCCATGAGAGGAAATGCAGAATTAATGATACTTCTTTCGGACTATCAGGCTAACATTAAATCCAAAGATAAAAATGGATTTAATTGTTTGCATTCAGCTGCAATGTATGGCAACATAGAAATCTTAGAGTACATTTATTTGAACCATGCCCATATGCTTCAGACAAGGAGCACCAAAGGTTACACAGCTGCGCATTCAGCAACTGCGGGAGGAATTAAATGTCTTAGGTATTTGCTAGAACATGGTCTTGATCCCTCAGTTGTCACAGAGGATGGTGGAACGTTGCTTCATGAAGCATCTATAAATGGAAATATCCAGGTTGTCAAATACCTCTCTGAGACTTACAAAGAAATGATTCCTCTGTTAGATAACGACGAGGAGACGGCATGCCATTATGCAGCACGAGGAGGCCATGTCCATTGCTTAGCAACTCTTGTAGATCACGGAGTGAACCCTCTCGGCAAAACGAAGAAAGGATACACTCCCTTGCATGAGGCAGCGTATTGTGGGAAGATTGAAGTTGTCATGTATCTTTGCGACAAAGTCCCGAAGTTATTAGATATGCTAGACGCAAACGGACAGACAGCAGCCCATCATGCCGCAGTTGGTGGTCATCTGGAATGTCTGACATACTTACTAAATGGTAAAATAGATCCATGGAAAACATCCGAAAAAGGTTTCACGCTATTGCACGAAGCATCCCACTGTGGGAAAATTGACGTAGCTTAAATTTCTTTGCAAGAAGTTTTACAAAATGTTAAAGATAAAGAGCAATTATGCTGGGAACGCTGGACACAGCGCTGCTGCTGGTGGACATATTGACTGCCTTAAATATTTGTTAGACCAAGGGATAGATGTTTTAGAAAAAATGTCCACAGGCTATAACATTTTAACCTCTGCGTGTATCTATGGGCATCAGGAAATCGTTAGATTTTTGTGTAACAAATACAAGGAACTCATTCACGAAATCGATAGGGAAGGAGGAACATTAGCTCATGCTGCGAGCAACGGTGGCAACGTTGAGTGTTTGAAAATGGTTATTGAAAATGGAGTCAATCCCTATTCAAAACGTAGAGATGGTGGAACAATTTTACATTCAGCAAGCAGACGAGGTCATTTGGAGGCTGTAATTTACATTTGCGAAAATTATAAGACACTTACTGACGAAACTTCTAAAGGGAAAACTGCCGCTATTTTCGCTGCCAGTCAAGATCGCGTAGAGTGTTTAAAATACTTCCTAAAAAATGGCACCAATGTCACAAAAAAGTATGATCAGAAAACAATATTGCATTTTGCAGCCTTCAGTGGATCCATGAATGTTATTAGATTTCTTTGTGATGAATACAAAAATACATTAACAGATGATATATACAAAGAAATGTTAAATGAGGGAGATAAAAACGGTGACACAGCCATGCATATGTTGGCAACAAAAGGAAATTTGGAAGCGTTGAAATACTTATTAGCAGAAGGAGCTGACCAGACAAAGAGAACACGCAAAGGATTAACACTGTTAGATACAGCATGTAAGGAAGGCAACGTGGACGTGGTTCGTTTCCTCTGTGAGAAATACCCAGGAATGATACCATCTATTAAATACAGGTCAGGACAGAATGCCGCATTCCTGGCGGCAGAAGAAGGCCATTTAGACTGTTTGAGAGTTCTTTTCGATATGGGGTTAGATCCGATGACACAGAGGAATAAGCAGACAGTTTTTCACGTTGCCGTAGAGAAAGGACAAACTGAAACACTCAGATACCTCTGTAAAGAACATACAAAACTTGTTGATAAATTTAGAAAATGGGCAATGGAATGTGCAAGAAAACGTGACTTTATCGATTGTGAAAGAATCATCCAGACATGCTTCACTACTTTTCACTGAAGTGCTGACCTTTGCCTTACTGAACATATATATTTCATGGGGAGTTTCAGAAGAAAATAATTTCACCAACCATTTTCCCTTTTTTCTCTCACTTGTAAAATTAATGTTTTAAATTAAAATAAATAAACATTCTGATTTTAATGAGACGACAAAATGAAGATTTTGTGCCATGTGTTTGGTGTAAGGGAGACAATTCCGCTTAATATATCTGAATATTTGTGGAAGAGCATAAAATAATGTCCTGGTTCACTTAAATAGGAGATCATTCTGCAAATTCTCGTGTTCAGTTTAAGGTAAGGGACAACATCTGATCTTCGTTCTTATGTTTTATTTAAAACGAAAACGAATTTATATTCTCTGATCTTCAAGATATGTAAAGAACACATTAACTTATTACAGTTTTCTGATATTCCGGTGAATATCAGACACTAGTTTATGTTCATACATCAAATCAATCTTTCCACCTATGTTCATACAACCAAATGGCCATTTACACCTATAAGCATTTAACCAAATGGCCATTTACACCTATAAACATACAACCAAATGGCCATTTACACATGTAAGCATACAACCAAATGGCCATTTACATATATAAGCATACAACAACATGGCCATTTACATCTATAAGCATATAACCAAATGGACATAAACACCTATAAGCATATAACCAAATTGTCATTTACACCTATAAGTATATAATCAAATGGCCATTTATACCTATAAGCATACAACCAAATGATCATTTACACCTATTAGTATATAACCAAATGGCCATTTACACATATAAGCACATAACTAAATGACATTTTACACCTATAAGCATCGACCAAATGGACATTTACACATATAAGCATATAACCAAATGGCCATTTTCACTTATAAGCATATAACCAAATGGCCATTTTTATACCTATAAGCATCCAGTCAAATGGCAATTTACATATATAAGCATACAACCAAATGGTCATTCACATATATAAGCATATAACCAAATGGCCATTAACACCTATAAGCATATAACCAAATGGTCATTTACACCTATAAGTATAAAACCAAAATGGACATTTATACCTATAAGCATACAACCAAATGGTCATTTACACCTATAAGTATATAACCAAATGACTATTTACACCTATTAGCTTATAACTAAGTGGCAATTTAAACCTATAAGCATACAACAAAATGACCATTTACACCTATAAGTATATAACCAAATGGCCATTTACACCTATAAGCATATAACTAAATTGCCATTTTCACCTATAAGCATATAATTAAATGGCAATTTACACTCTACGTTTTATCACCATGTGCAGATATGTGTTGTACTATCTTTAACTTAAAAAATACAAGTTGGTATTTACTTGCTACGGGATCTTTTTATTATCATAGCGCTGAAAGCTGATGCCTATAGAATAAATGGTACACTTTTGTCCTTATTAATCACACATTTGTAAAACATGATGCCTTTCAATTGTGTAAAATACCATGCAGGTATGAAATTGATCTGCACGCATGCTAGGTTGTTTTCATTTCATGCTTGCATTATGCAGGTATAACATTGATCTGCACACATACCAGAGTGTTCTTCTTTCAAGTTTGCACCATGCAGGTATAATTTAGATTTTTAGGAATATTTAACAAACATTGCCGTGTGTCCCTCTGAGATAAAGAATTAGTAAGGCAACATTTGACGGGAGTTATGCTTTATTTATATACTGGTACTTAAATAAGTACAACAGTGTGTAAGTTAATTGTTTATGAAGAACGGAAATAATTGTACAAAATACGATTAGAACACTGGTTGAGATATGTTTTTATAGTATTTTAATCAATGCATTTTGTATAGTAATGTTTAGAGTAAGTCAGGATTGAGCAACTTTAAAAAATGAGTTCGTTGTTGAGAGAAAGTGAGAGAGAGTTGCTGTTGCCACAATTATTGTTGAGTGATCAGATGTTTTAAATATTATATTGTGGTATCATCATAGCTAAGTACTGTGATAAATCATATTGTGATAGCTTAGTATTGTGATCACATTGTGGCATCGTCATAGCTTAGTACTGTGATAAATCACATTGTGGCATCGTCAGAGCTTAGTTCTGTGATAAATCACATTGTGACATCGTCATAGCTTAGTATTTTGATAAATCCCATTGTTGCATCGTCATAGCTTAGTACTGTGATAAATCACATTGCGGCATCGTCATAGCTTAGTTCTGTGATAAATCACATTGTGGCATCGTCATACCTTATACTGTGATAAATCCCATTGTGGCATCGTCATAGTTTAATACTTTGATAAATCACATTGTTGCATCATCATATCACCATAGCATAGTACTTTGTCAAATATGATGCTTTTACCTTTGCTCAAAACGCTTGGAAATACAATAACACATTATTTATTATACTATTGTTATATATATGTAAATATTCGTGGTTATATGCTTGATGTCAACAGTGTACAGGATGACTTATATTTAAGAAACGATAGTGGGCTATTGTTATTTCATTATGAATGTTTCTGTTAATACAATGATCACCACTGCAGTCACAAAGGACCTTATTTATAAGGTGTATCATATCTGCAATCGCTGCGGCTAACATGACTGATATATGGCCTGTTATATTATACAAATGTGGACTGTTCAGCTATTGAATGTCATGTGATACGCACCGGAAAACATAATATTATTAGAAGCCACATTCGAGGTCAACGTTTAATTTTTAGGTGCATATCACATCATACTTTAATCTGGAACAGTATACCGGTAAATATCAGAAACTGTACTACTGTATTACTACAAATTGTGTTAATTTTCCCATATGCCCCGAATAAAATATTTAGTAATAATTAAACAATTATTATCGCAAGTGCTACAAATAAGCCACCGGCTCCATTGTACATACATATATTATTAACTGTTCATAATTAAACTTGTATTGTTGTTTTTGTTTTTTATATTGTTGATGTTACAGATGTAGTGATATTCACTATCGTGATGTTTTTATCAAAGAGACTGTCAAAGGATTGCTTTAAAAATCTCAAAATGAATATACATGTAGTTATCATTTTTCATGTACAGCTAATTTGCTTGCAATGATTAAATATTTTATATTCAATCATTGGAATGTCCATACTTGTTTTATTAGATAATTTACTACTAAAAGTCCTTTGGTGTATTTTAGTAACGAAAATAAGTAAATATAAAAAAGGTGAATATCAACAAAAAAGGTGAAAATAAAAAAGGGAGCTAGTGTAAACAAAGGGTATATATAATATATAGAAGGTTAATATAATCACATTTATTAATATAACACCAGGTATTTTTTCAATCAAAGAGCAAATGAACCAATGAAATTTGATTTAGTTTTTAATTATATAACAAATTAATAAATTCCATATGATTTATTATCAGTTACCTTATGGCAAAATAAACAGTAAATGTTTTATATTTAAACTATCAATTGACCTTAATGGTAGTGTATGTAAATACTGTGACGCTCAAACAGAAGATGAAATTCACTTTTTGATAAATTGTACGTTTTGCTTATATTTACTCAGATTTACGTAACAAATTATTTCGCAAAGCTTTAAATGAAAATCATCAATATTTGTTCTTCTCATAGTGTGTTAAACTTAATATCTTAATGAACATGAGGTACTCTGTGTTTTTTGTCTTGCAAGCACTTAATTAAGAATGTTCAACAGAAGACAGCATGTACATGTTCAAAAAAGAAAACATGTCATGTGCACTCAACAACATTTTTAATCCGTTACCCGGGCCTAAATTAATCAATAATTTGAGTCTTAAAATCGGACTCGGACTCAAAATCTTTCATTTTGTAAAACCCTGTAAAACATACAATTATGGGTAAAAAATTAGATACTGTAACATTTTCTGTTAAACCTCAGACTCAAAATAATGATTAATTTAGGTCCTGAATCTATTGATATTCCGTCAACACGAGTTTGTAAATTTCATATTTTAATCTAACATATAATACACACATTCATTGTCCATATTTTCCGAAAGTTTCATTTAAATCAGTAAAGAAATAAACATGTACCAACCTTTTGAAATATACCAACCGGTAACAATTGTGTCAGTTTCATGTATGTGCGCCATTTGCAGCGATTCGACCTCATTAAAACACTACATTGCTGCAAGTGTTTTTGGACAATGTTATTTCAGGCCTGATTAACGTTCTGGTGCAAATGCATCAAAGTATGTGGTTGTGGAAATTGTCTTTTAAAAAATCCTATACAAACTCAATATTGGGTAAAGGTCAATGAGGTCGAGATGTATCGACTAAATTTGCATTGTTATAAAAGATGACAATGCAATGTTTGCCGATGGCTGGTCAAGTTTTATGATACATTTGCATTGCTGTTATAGATGACAATGCAATGTTTACCGAAGGCTGGTCAAGTTTTATGATGCATTTGCATTGTTGTTATAGATGACAATGCAATGTTTACCGAAAGCTGATCAAGTTTTATGATGCATTTGCATTGCTGTTATAGACAATGCAATGTTTACCGATGGCTGATCAAGTTTTATGATGCATTTGCATTGCTGTAATAGATGACAATGCAATGCTTACCGGTGGATAATCAAGTTTTGTGATACATTTGCATTACTGTTATAGATGACAATGTAATGTTTACCGAAAGCTGATCGTGTTTTAGGATGCATTTGCATTGCTGTAATAGATGGACAATGCAATGTTTACCGAAGACTGATCAAGTTTTGTGATACATTTGCATTACTGTTATAGATGACAATGCAATGTTTACCGAAGACTGATCAAGTTTTATGATACATTTGCATTGCTGTTATAGATGATACTGCTATGTTTACCGAAGGCTGATTAAGTTTTATGATACATTTGCATTGCTGTTATAGATGACGATGTAATGTTTACCGATGACTCGTCAAGTTTTATGATGCATTTGCATTGCTAACTATATAAAAGATAATGCAATGATTTACCGATGGCTGGTCAAGTTTTATGATGCATTTGCATTTCTAATTATATAAAAGATAATGCAATGATTTACCGATGGCTGGTCAAGTTTTATGATGCATTTGCATTGCTAATTATATAAAAGATAATGCAATGTTTACCGATGACTGGTCAAGTTTTATGATGCATTTGCATTGCTAATCATATAAAAGATAATGTAATGCTACGAGATGGCTGGTCAAGTTATGCATGTATTTTGGTGTTCTGTATATTTCCTTATGCATATATGTATGAATAAAATGCATGTATTTTGGTTTTCTGTATATTTCCTTATGAATATATGTGTGAATAAATGCATGTATTTTGTTTTTTCTGTATATTTCCTTATGAATATATGTATGAAAAAAATGCATGTATTTTAGTTTTCTGTATATTTCCTTATAAATAAATGTTTGAAAAAATTGCATGTATTTTGTTTTCTGTATATTTCCTTATAAATATATGTATGAATAAAATGCATGTATTTTGGTGTTCTGTATATTTCCAGACCGCGGCGTGGTCTAGTGGTAGAGCGTCCGCCTAGCATGCGGAAGGTCGTGGGTTCGATCCCCGGCCGGGTCATACCAAAGACTTTAAAAATGGTACTAAAAGCTTCCTCGCTTGACACTTAGCACTCAGAGGAGAGTTCTAGGTCTGGTCGGCCCGGTGTCAGTATAATGTGACTGAGTGGGGTATCATACCATGTGTCTGCGGCATGATACTCCAGCGTGACAGCGCTCAGAATACTGTCTCAAGTAGACACCGTCGCGATATGACTGAAAAAATGTTGAAAGCGACGCTTAACACCATACAACAACAACAACAACAACAACAACAACTGTATATTTCCTTATGAAAATATGTATGAATAAAATGCATGTATTTTGGTTTTTCTTTATATTTCCTTATGAATATATGTAAGAATAAAATACATGTATTTTGGTGTTCAGTATATCTCATTATTGATAATTTGATATGTGTATAAATAAAATACATGCATTTTGGTTTTCTGTATATTTGATCATTAATATATGTGTAGATAAAAAGCATTCATTTTAAGTACATTTTGGTTTTTCCTTGCATTCCAATTCAAAGAGCATCGGACCCTGGATCGTGAGTTCGATTTCCAGACAGGGCTATGTGCCGATCACTGCACTACCAAAACATGATCAGAAAAGTAAGGGTCATGTGTCAAATAAGAGATTGTTTTGGTCAGTGTGTACACTGTTGACAAAGTGAAAGTAGTCTTCTGAAATCATGTTTTCAAACCGAATTCTCAAGCATCACTGTTTTATCTAAATTCAAAATGCAAAAATGACAATGCTTTCAAAATGGCCTAACAGTGGCGTAACTTCATATAAGCTCTATATACGCGTGCCTAAACATTTTTCTTCTGAAAAATCGAATAAAAATAAAAATGCCACATAATTGCAATAAAATCTTACCCCTATGCTACTTCATTTTTACTTTTATTGAAGTCAACAAATCTTAAAACATAACATTTATTTGTTTATAAAACAGTGAATTCCAGGTTAATATTAAGGATAACCAGACCCCTAAAAAAAAAGAAATTTATGTCAAAACATACCTGCGATCGTCTAGCTGTTTTTTATTCGGAGGAGCATGCCCCAGGACCCCCTACAAATGTGCCTACACATCCTTTTCAGCCAAGCTACGCCCTAGTCAAAACTACATCAATAATGCCATTCAAATAAAAAAAGTAGCATTAAAATAAGGTAAATGCATTTTTAAAGAAGAAACAAGGATTATTTATAACCGCCATTATGCGACTACCCCACGAAAGTATTTCCTGTTTCCAATGGTGGTACTATGCCTTTAAGCTAGTCTGTAGAACGTACCCAGTTCTCCAGATTCTAGTTCTGTGATAAACTAATTTTAGGCAGAATTGTGGTCCTATTTTATTTGGGAAAAGTCTTTAAAGTGGCATAACCAGTATTAAAAATGATTTATTTATGAATGACAACCATTGACATGATTTTGCATCGCCTTTTGTGGAATTATAACAGCCGATACCTCTCTTACACGTGAATCAATCGTGTGCTTTAAATATATATTTACTGATCAGTAATTTTACTGCTTTAATGGCGGAAATTATCGCAAAATGTCCAATTCAATCGTATATACTCGACCAATTCCGCCATCCTTTAGAATTGGAACGTTCGCCAGATTTTGCAAATATACAAATGTAAATATTAGTGACTTAATTACAAAAAAACAAAACGGGGTTTACGAACCCCTCAAAAATGACCTTGTATAATGCAATAAAATTAAAAAAAATTTTTTGTGCAAAATTTGATGTTTTTTTTATTTTAATTGTACTTTATTCTTTTGAAAAGTGTAAATTTTGTTTTTCATTTTTTCATTTTTCGCTTAATAAAATATTAAAGTGTACATTAACAGCGACAGTATGCAAATTTCCTACATTTTAAGCCATTTTAGGTTAATCTATCATGGTTTTAACAATGCAGGCACTCTTGCCACATGAAAAAAATTACATATATTACTCAGAGTCTACCAGATAATTGTCAGAGTATCTCTGTGTGGCTTTCATAATAAAAATCTAATAAAAGGCCAAAAAATAGAACAAAATATTACAAAATCTACGGAAATGAGCATTTTCCTGAATTTTAAGCGTTTTCTTTAGTTATTCTATGAATAGAAAAGATAAAATTAAAAAATAAAATAGTCATGTTTTAAAAGAATAAAGTGTCTTTAATACAAATACACATAGCTTTGCTGCAAAATAAGTATTTAAAAGAAATATTTTTTACAGTGCCGATGTTGGTGCTTCGTGAACCTGGTCCTTTATGTTAATGTGTCTGCATATATGAACCTTTTTATTCTTCATTTTGTTGGAAACTATGTTTTGTGTAGGTGAATAATTTGTTTGTTTGTTTGTTAGTACGATGTTTTCAACTTTCGCTTTCAACGTCGCTTTCAACAATGTTCCAGCTACATGGCGACATACTAGAGA
>CM055909.1:14365533-14396608 GCA_029582155.1 Panopea generosa
CATAACTCGAAAAAGTATAACATTTATTGATTGCCATGAAAGCTTGTACACTGCACAATAATTAAAAAGACCGTTTTTAATTTTAACAAAACCATAAAAAAATTAACAATACAAACAACTCAATCCATAACATTCTCTTTTAATAAGAATTTCTTTTGTCTGGAGCATAACTTTAAAACTATTGGATATAATTTAATAAAACTTCATACAATGGTTAACCATTTTCTGTCATGGCGGCGTTCGGGGGTATTCATCATTACAGTGATAGGTCTAGTTTGGATCTATGGTTTCAAGCATGTCAAGTAATGTTCTGTTGAATTTTTCAGTTATTCCATTTCCCATTGGGTGATAAGGTGTTGTTTTGGATCTGGCAATTCCTGTAATAATACACGATTCTTTCATTAATTTACTCTGAAAACATCCAACTTGATCTGAATGTATAGGTTTTGGTAATCCATAATTGACTACAAAATTCTGCTGTTGTTTTTGCAGTCATGATTCTAGTTGGTACTGCTACCGCATATCTCGTGACGTGGTCTGTAATAACTTAAATATGTTGAAATACACCTAGAGAACGTTCTAAAGTTAAAAAATCCATAGATACTAATTCTAATGGTTGCATGGTCTTAATGTTAAGTAATAGTGCTCTAGCTGGTTCCTTCTTTCTTCTTACACACCGTCCTCATTTAGAAATCCAATTTTCTACATCTGTAGTCATACCAGGCCAATAAAATCTATCTTTCACTAAAGACAATGTTCTATCACTCCCAGGATGGCCTACATCGTCATGTAATCCTACTAATACTTTGTTTATAATTTCTTCAGGTATTACGATGTGTAATCTGTCTCTACCTCCGATGTTAATTTTCCTAAAGGACGTAAAAGATGTAAAGGACATCTCTTATAAGAGTAAGATTGTCAAGTACTTTAAGAAAAACTAGAATTAGTTTTACAACATGTCATGTTATCTCTTGTTGGTTTCTTATTGTCTTTGACAGCCTGAATCCATGTTCTAAGTATAACAGAGTCTCCTTGTATTTTTCTCCAGTCTCTACATGTATATCCTATAGCTCCATCTGTTTCTTCATCATCATTTGGAATGTCTGCATCTAATGTTAAAATACAAATGTAAGGTTCATCATGAATATTATTACATATTGCTTCCACACAGTCGTTTCTAATCTTCTCTGTGGGTAGTCTACTATTTAAAGTGCGTCGGCATCTTGGTTTCGTTTACTTGGTCTGTACTTAATTTCAAAATTAAAATTAGCTAATGCAGCTACCCACCTATGTCCTGTGGCGTCTAGTTTAGCTGTGGTTAAGATATATGTTAGAGGATTATTATCTGTTAATACCAGGAATTGCTGGTGACCTTGTAGGTAATCTTGAAATTTCTCTGTTATTGCCCATTTCAGACAAAGAAATTCTTATGTCCTGAATAGTTCTTTTCACTCAGTGTTAATCTTCTGCGAGCATAACTCACAACTCTCTTCTCGCCTTCTGTATCTGATATAAAATTACTCTAAAACGCTTTACTAGATGGGTCAGTGAGCATTTCAAATGGAAGAGAAAAATCTGCAAATCCTAAAATTGGGTAAGAAATCAAACATTCTTTCAATGTATTGAAAGCTTTATCTTCTTCTTCACCCCATTTCCATTGTCTTGATTTCTGTTTCGTCTTCTTTTTCTGTTTCTTTGCAGTTGTTGTCATCAGATCTGTTAAAGGCTTAGAAATTTTGGCAAAATCTTTAGCAAACTTTCTATAATAACCTGCAAAACCAATGAAACTGCGAACTTCTTCTGGTGTTGTTGGTTTCGGCCAATTTCTTATATTTTCTATCTTTCCAGGATCAGGTTCAATTTTTTCTCTGAAACTACGTGACCAACATAGGTTACTTTTTCCTGTAAAAAGAAACATTTCTTGGGAGAAAATTTAAAATGATGTTCTCTCAAATGCTGCAACACTTTGGTTAATCTTTCTAGATGTTCCTCGTACGTTTTGCTAATAATGATCAGGTCATCTGAAAAGATAAAACATATATTAAGATTTTATTCCCCTAGATAATCTTCCATCAGTCTTTGGTAAGTTGCTGTGCCGTTACTAAACCAACAGCTAGTCGATTATATTCATACAATCCTAGTGGACCTACAGTAAAAGCTGTTCTTTCTTTGTGTTTTTCCATAATCTCAACCTGATGGTATCCGCTTTTCATATCTAGTACTGTAAAATATTTATTACCTGGAATTGAATCACGAATTTCTTCAATTCTAGGTTAAGCATAAGAATCTTTTATTGTACGGTTATTGAGCATTCTATAATCAACACATAGACGAATTTTGTTGTTTTTCTTTCGGACAATCACTATGTTCGAACTCCATGGAGAGTGTGACTTTCTAATAACACCTGCATCTAAAAGATGCTATAAATGATTTCTTAATTCTTGATAGACAGAAGGTGCAATATATCTGGTTTTCTGTTTGAAAGAAACATCATTAGTAAGATCTATTCTGTGTTTTACTGATGTGTTGTGTCCAATATCTGTGTCATTAGTCGAAAAAATATCATTATATGATAAAATAAGGTTTTCTATTCGACTATGTTGTCTTTAGCTAAACCTGTGGACACAATATGGATATCATCAATTAAAGAATTTATATCTTGTGTTTGTTTTGTATTAACGTTCTCATCAATATCTGTAACAGAAACAGAATGTAATTCACAAAGTACTTCTTGTGGTTGGATCGACACAGTTGTTACATACACACTGTTACACTTATAATGTGCTTTATATTTATTTTTTTGTTTGCAAAGTCTCTCAGTGATCAAATAAACATGTATTCTATCATCTGGAAGAGTAAAACTGACTTAAATTAAAACTAAAAACGACCGTTTCAGAAGTTTAATGAGCCTTTAATTGGCAGGTGTTTGTTTTGACCATACGCATATGCTTTTGTTCTTGATTTTGTGATTTTTGGTTGTTTTTCTCATTTTTGATAATTCACGTTCATTTAGAATATTTATTGAACTGTCCATGTCCACAATTATTTTGATTTTATATCCATTGATGTAAATTTCTGTTTTCGGTGATATTTTATTAATATGTCTTACATCTGACTGTATTCTAAAAGAATATTCGTTATCGTTACCGTCACAATTGATTTTGTTAATACTTCTTTCATCATTCTGTTTCTTTTTCAAACATTGCGCTTTCAAATGGTTCTTCTTATTGCAATAATGACATGATTTTCCATATGTTGGGCATCCATTTCTGTGAGGATATTGTCCTCAACAATTCCTGCATGTAGTTACGTGATTTGAATTGTGCCTGTAATTCAAAGTGTTTGCTTTTTTGCATGTTGCTGTTGAACTTCGCCATTTCTTCTTTCTTTGAAAATTGTACCTCTCTTGACTTCGTTTTACTGGTACCATATTTCAATGCTTTCTTTAAGGCATTAACTTTCTGTGATTTTTTATATTCCATCTTTGAAGCTTGGTGGTTTGCCGTCTCCATTGTTCTTGCTGCCAATAATAATTCTGTTAGAGACATGTTATCCTGTAATGCCTTAAATTGGAAGATACACATCCTTGTATTATCTCATTTCCAGCTCTTTCTCAGAAAAGTCACAATATGCTGCCTTCTGTCTCAATCTTGTAGCCAACTGGTCAGTTGTTTCTTCCTCCAGTTGTTTCATTTACCAAAATTCATATAACTCGAATTCTTTGTTTACTTTCGGTTTGAAGTAGTTTGTGAGAGCAGTTTTTGTGTCATTGTATCCATTTTCATCTCCAGTATTATCCAGTGTGTGATATATGTCAAATACATCATCTCCTCCATGATGACAAAGTGCTTTCTTTCGTTTTCTCGAATCAATATTCATAGCCACGAATAAATTTTCCAGTTTTGTCATATACTTTTCCCATCTAATCCCAACTGTGCTTTCGTCGGTGTGAATGTCAAATGAATCATTACCTGTATCATTACTAATGATAATGCCATTTTGTTCAACTTCTCTTAAATCAATTGCTATAAAAACACCAAGTGTCCGGCACAGGCGTTTTGTAATTGATGTTGAGAAATTTTCCTTCAAAGTTAATCCATACGAGTTATTTAGATATCCAAGCACATCAACAAAGTAAATCCATAGACTTAAAAAATCCAGTTTAAAGATCCCATATTCGTCGCCAATGTAAATGTTCTCTCTGATACTGGGAAATATAATATATGTATAAGACTTGGTTTAATACGTTTTATTCACTCAAGCACCAGACTCTAACTTCTACTTACTCTAACAGTTCATTCATACACAAGCTATGTTATCATTAGTGGGTGGGTCTATAATTATACTTATGAATATGTAGTATATGGTTACAATCCTACAAGTTTGTTGAAGCGTTAGCAAGCATTTGTATGTATCGTGAAATAAACAAAACAATGTTGAATAATTCAAAATATTACCTCAAGATATTAAAGACTCCCGTTAATAAACAACAAATTATTGACACTTTCTTTTAACAGTCAGCTTGAAGTGTTAGTGTGAAACCTTCCCCACCTGCTCAGAAACTTGTGAGTGTTGAAAATAGCACAATAATTGTCCCATCAGTTACGGACACTTTTTCTAACCAACACAGGTCAGATACCAACTGTGATTGTTATAAACTTGTGCCTGCCTGACAGCATCTTTTAATGCCCCCCCCAAAAATTTTTTGGTGGCATATAGTAATCACAGCGTCCGTCCGTCTGGGCGGACAAATGGGTATTTAAGTGTCTAGGGTTTAGGGTTAGTAATTTTTATGGACAGTTGAAAAGCTATTGAAAAAACATTAAGTGGCTGTTCTAGACACTTAGAAAACAGCTCATAGGTGGCTTTTTTTCTCTAACGTGGCTAAAATTTAGCCACACAAGTAATACGATTGACGCAAAGAAGCCACTTAAATACCCATTTGTGAGAACGTCCATCCGTCCTTCCGTCCGGTATTTCGTTTCCAGCCTGTAACTTTGTCATGCATAGATGGATTTTGTTGATACTTGCTACAAATAATCAACATAGTATAACGACGTGTCGCGAGTAAGACCAACACCCGTACCTCAAAGGTCAAAGTCACAATTTCAGTTTGTTTGACAACACTGAGTTTGTGTGAGATTTCGTTTCAGGCCTGTAATTTTCTCATGCATAGATGGATTTTATTGATACTTGCTACAAATGATCAACATAACATGACGACGTGTCGCGAGTAAGACCCACACCCATACATCAAAGGTCAAGGTCACAATTTGAGTTTGTTTGACAACACTTTGAGTTTGTGTGAGATTTCGTTTCCGGCCTGTAACTTTGTCTCATGCCTTGATGGATTTTGTTGATACTTGCTACAAATGATCAACATAACATATCATATATATTTTTATTTTCACACACCATTTGGGGGGTATGTAACACTTAACAGTGACATTTCTTGTTTGCTCTGCAAAATGAAAGCATATATACATGGCTGTATTTCAGTGCATCTAAGGCTGGTTATTGCGACAGCATACTCTAAATGCTCTAATGAGAATATGTCTTAATTCTAACAATTATCAACTTGATGAAGTTGTTGCAACCTTTAAGGCACTTAGAACAAGAGATATTGCTCTGTAGAATACCAAACAATACTTTGCTAAATAAAATGTTTAGTTAGATATTTGTTAATGTTTATTCATATCATTACACATTAAATAGATAGTTTTCAGTAAGTATAAAGATATCAGTAAATATAACTGTCAATTAAGCAAGTGTACCAAGTATAATAAACTTGAGCATATTTTCCCCAATTTTAAAGAAAACACCGCTAAAATTCCCAATTCCATTGGTATCGGTCATCTTCCCAAAATGGTGAAAAAAATCACAGATATCAATTACGCGTTTATGCTTAAATCAATATTCATATGCGTATATAAGTTTATATTCTCTTACAAACGATCTTTATTGCACTAATTTCTTGACTTATCTGCGTAAAAAAATAGCTGAATACAACTCGCTTTAGTAGTGAAATTTACCAGTTATAATGGTAATCCAGTCTGTGTAATAAATAAACAATGTTGCTAAGATGCTTGATATATCATTGTATGTAATACTAAAACCCGGCTGCGTCCCCGCTATCCCAGCCATATTCCTGCTGCAAGGAAAAGGCAAATGTGGTTTTTGTAATCGTAAAATTATATGATGTTTAAATGCACTTATCTCAATCATTATGCATTGCCATTTACATATTTGATGAGAAAAGATAAGATATTGTATTAGACTGTAGAGAAACAGATGGCATATAATATAACAACATATAAGACAACATTAGGACATATCAATACATCCCTCTCATAAGATAGATTCATAATCTTGTTTTATATATTAATAATTTCATATTTCAATTATTCAGATTGAAACTACTTGCTTTAATCACAATCTTTTATATTCACTGTCCTCAGTTAACATCTGTAATGTAAATCCAGTGAATATCCTGGAGTAAATGTGAAATTGATATACACTCAGATCCTTTTGTGACATGGTAGCTGGGATCTACGGACTGAAATTGCGATATACAGGGAACCGCATTATCAATATCCCAATGTGCACTACACTGTATCATTTGGCAATACTGTTTCTGGTCAAAGTATTGTAAACAAACACGCGATAATGTGTGATAAATATGACAGACCATTGTTTGTCGGTGTAAATCAATTAATGCAATGTTGGTTATAATGATAAGAACTTGTTATCATTTCAGTCTGAATTATCAAGGTGTAATTGATGCACAAATACATGGTCATAGTTTAGAAAAACGTAACAAGCTTACGTTACTTGCGTAGATGGGGTGTGCTCGAGTACTGGTTAATCACAGGAAACAGTGGTTAGGTTAACTGATCGTCTGTTAGCCCTCGATGGCACAAAAATAACGCTAAATATTTAATCAATCAATAAATCATTAACTAACTTTTAGCGTTGTCACCAGTTTCCCACTTTAAATATAATTTTTTTCATTTCACGCCTGCATTTCAGCATCTTTTCTTTTTTTTTTTTGTATTCCATCTGTTCAGCTTCTGTCTCTCAACATCATTTTGGAGGCAAAGGGACATTGAGCACAATGTTTAATAATTTATTTACTGATTAGTTAATGATATTATTTACTAAATAACTGTCTTTACTCAGTATATTTACAAATGCAATTAACTTGTATTGTAATACAAGACCAGTACAGATTTCTAAACTAATTTAATGTTTTTTGTATATAATCAAAGCCTGATTTTGGTCTGATAAAATTATGTTATGTCCGCAACTTTTTTAAGGCTACAATGATGATTATTATAGTTTACAAGTATTATCTCTTTTTTTTGCCTTGTTACATGTACATATGTGCATATAATGTAAACTTTGAAGTAAATTTTAGCATTCCTGTATTAGATTTTATGAAAAACTATTAACTTTTTTTCAGACAGACTTTTTTCTTACATTTTTCAGTAATTCAAATGTTTAAGCACATATAATAGGAATTTTTCTCAGTGACAGTAAATCACATGTGATGATAAAGGTTTCATCAGAAAAAATTTCAATGACCATATTTTTGGAATTTCCATATTGTTCAAAGATGATGCAATACAGAAATCAATGTAAACTCACAAACAGCTGAGTATTATAAAAAATAATACCTGATTTACTAGGTTAACTTATGGCATTTTTTGGTGTCCCTGACCACTTAATGGCCGAGAAATTAAAAACAAAAAAAGTCTTTGTTTATTTTTGTTTCACCATTCCAACATTTACCAGGACAGTTTTGTGTAATGATAATTTCAACACATTCAGTGTACCAATATATATAAGTATGTTATATCCATTTTTCTATGCTGATAACAAGAACGTTATGTCAAAGAATACAAAAAAAAGAAGAACCAAATAATTTTACTTGAGTAATATTTTCATTAATCTGAGAAGTTTTTTCAAATGAGACAGCATAACACTCAAAAAAGACTATTTTTGAGACATATTTTGGTGTCTAGAAAAAAAAACGCTTTGTTCCTCACCTTTTAAACTCTGTAATCAGTTAAAGTACATACAATCATAAACTTTGAATGTTTATATTGAAATCATTCATGGATTTTGTATCTGTTAGAGAGATATAACATGAAGAAAAATCAAACAGGCCCAATACTGTGTTTTAGCTGTATGATAGTTCATTAATTGTGGTATTAATGGTTTCTTTTGATTTGAGTTTCTATGTTTCAAGCATATACTACATCTGCTTATATAGTCATGATTTTCTCCATTCATTCCTGGCCAAAACATTGTCTTCAAGCCACTGTTTTTTGTTTTTTGAATACCAAAGTGCCCTATTAGTATAGTAGCTTTCTTAACATTCTTTTTTTAGTGATTTTGGTATCATTATTTTCTTTCCTTCATAATAAGTCTATTCAGATATGAAAGTTTATCTCTGTATGAGAAAAATGGTTCGAGTTTGGGCTGTAATTCATCTTTTGTTTCGGCCAACCATTTATTATTACTTCTTTCAATGCCATCATCGTGTCATCATACTAGGAACTCTGAAAAACGCTGAAAGTGACAATGCATGGACTGACTTGCCTTATTATGGCGTTTATAACAAAGTTTTAGCATTTGAAAGTTTCTTATATTTATAAACTCCCTGATACACGGCTCTGAAACAACCGAAACTGATCTGGTAAATGTGTGTAATAGTATAGTTTCAAATGGCCTATATTAATTCTGATATCTAATATTAGATTACACCAAGGAATTAGAGATAGATAGTATGGTCAGTCATACAGCTAATTTTGCTGCTTCTAATTCCTATTAATACAATTACGGGTAGAAGGCAAAAAATGTTGTGCATATTAACATTGAACAAATCAAATAGTTGTCCATCTATAACATATGAGATATATTCTAAATGACAAGCATACAATATAAATTTTAGAAGCAGTCACTAGCCGATGTTGTAACGCGATAAATTTTGTATTGGCGTTGGTAAAAATAATATCTATATCACTATCGCGTTTAGAACAGAAATATTTTTATTTTACTACTTTCATGAGAGGGAGAGTCCATTTTGAATCCTAGTGAATTATTCAAATCACTTTGGTTTGTATGCTATCTTTGTTTCAAAGCAGCCCGTGTGGTTCCGGCTAAGAATAGAATCACTAATGATCCCTGCAGAGGGGTAGGAATCCTCCGAATGGGTGTCGTGTTCATTTTATCATTTTTTGTCATGTTCACTATTGTGGTTAAATTATCAACCCCTGTGTGGTTCCAGGGAGTCATATGAGTGATGGCAAGAATAGGATCACTGTGGCTCATGCATGTCGTAGGAAGCGACAATCTGAGTAATACGATAGAATTTGCTGAAACTCTGCAGTTCTACAGGTATCAGGGTTCTAGTTTCATTCTGCATATTCATTTGTTGATGTATTTTTTAAATCTGTATGTTAATTTGTTGTTTTTGTACATGTAGAGCGAACCTGGAATCTTCCTTCCTGTTGGCGTCGAATAACCTATGTGTTGGTATGCCGTAAAACCCTATTCATTCATTCATTCGTGTGGTTTTGTTAAAACTGTGTGGATAACCCTACACAAATTGAATTGCGTCAATATTTTGGGATGTGTTACACGTTTGTTACTTGAGAAATAAGCCAAATTAAATATATGCATATGTCCAGCATCATTGTTTCATGATTTGTTTATTGTCAAAGTTTGACATTATACTTGTAGATCTTTTCGATTTTACTAAAATCTGGTGGACATGTATTATGCATGCATGTCAGTGGCATAGATTGATAAATTTAAAAGTTCAGACCTATTTTTTTTTATGGAAAGGGTCCTTCCCCGGAACAATACGATTATAAATATATATGTATTCTAATTGCTTTATAAAAACTACTTCCGTTGATAATTGAACTTAAATTTTAGATGATATTAATAAACTGAAGTTTGCTATGCAACATCTGATGTAATAATGGCCATTCAATTTAGATAACTCCAGTTTTCTGTTGTGCAAGATACATCACACTGTGTTTATGGTCAGTCACCTGCTGTGCTTGACTGGCGATATTGCTAAGGAGGAAATTCGTAAAAATAGCAACTGCGATATTTATTTACATATACACGCTAAGTTTTTAATGTATTCTATTTGAATGCATTATGTTGCAACATGTCTAATATAAAATGCATGTTAGATATATACAATTATTGACTTTTCAGATGATCAATATGATATGACGGGATGATGTGCTTTTCGCCAGAAAAAACATAAATATTTATGTTTTTCTGGTGAATAGCACATCATATTGCACAGCTGGAAAGTCAATAAATGTTTAATATATAAACTGTAAATAAGCTATAGGAGAAGACAAAAAGTCACCAAGTTAAGATTATTCATTTGATGTAACAATATTGTATAGATAAAAAAATAAATTTGATTAAAAAGTCTATTTAAAATTAAATTCCATGGCAACTGTTGATTTTTATGTTTAAACTAATCATTTAACTGTTTCTCTTGTTACTAATGGCAAAATATATTAACTGATTGAACAGTTGCCTTTTTGTCATATCGGTATCTGTATTATCGATACCTTTGAGTTAAAAAAAAGTTATTCAAAATAAAATTCCCTGGATGGGATTCAAACCGTGGTTGAAAAGAACAAAATTGAACTGAAGTTCACACCTTAACCACTTGACCATGGACACATCTTAACAATATTTTAGTTATTTTTATATTTAAAATAATCGTTCAATTGTGACTCTCATAAATAATGGCTGTCTTCATGCAATTTCAGCCGGTAATAGCCTGGATTAGCATCCAGTATTGAAAAGTACTTGGCATTTGACATTCGACTAGTGATAACTATTGTATTATGGTCTGTCTATGAATGTTGCTGCGGCTGATCACTGATATATATATATATCTGTGCAGGACTCTGTAGAGTTGTTCTATTCTAGTCTTACTTGTATACTCCAGCTTCCATATACTATACATGTTATTAAAAGAAGTTAGAACACAACAGTGACTTGTCGTTCATTACATCATAACAAAACACTAGCAGTTGGCAGTTGAAAGTGTTCTTGTTTAATGGTCGTATTAAGCTCTCTAAATTCTTAAATTACTTCCATTCGGATTGATTGATTGAATATTAAGTGTCATTTTTATGCCATCGAGGGCTAACAGACGATCAGTTAATCTAACCATTATTTTCTGGGATCATGAAAGGTTAACAAGTACTCGAGCACACCCCATCTCCTCAAGTAACTGATAACTTTCCCACTTAATTCAGCGGTGAGAGACGAATGACAATGAGACTTAACGTTGTGTATCTATCATCACAGAAACTGTTGCAGGGCAGGGATTTGAACTCCTGAGCCCTGGATTCAGACGTTTAGCCGACTGAGCTAATTCTGGTTCATTCTTTTCATTTAGATTCATGCATTCATCGTTACAAATCTGTTGTGCATATGTATTCTTTTTATTATTTTCTTGTTTTGGTACAGATTTTTTGATTTTTGCTGTTTTTGTCTTTCTGGGAGGTAACGTGCCTTGTATTGGTATATTTGTAACTAGATAGCTATTATGGGTTTGTAGTTTTTATTTTGCTTTACTCAATGCTTTATAATTGTTAATACCAGATTGGATTTTGAATATTGTTAAGACAGGCTTTCCTTTCGATCATCACTTAATCTTTCTCTGCATTGATTTTGTTGGTATAATTTTTCTCACAACCTTTATAAGTTATTCCTTCATTTTCAATATCAATATCACGTTACTGTTATCTGGTGTTATCACATAACTCTGGAAAAGATAACATTTATCATTTATTTAACAGGTCACCTCTGTTAGGAACAAGAAAAAATTGGGCACATTTGTTTCTGTGAGTTGTCATATGACGCGTCTCAAAATAACGTTATTTAACCAGGACATTAATCGATGTCATTTATATATTCCGGTCAGTTGAAAAGTACTTCAGCATATATACAAAATACACCTAGCAATGAATTGGAAGTGATATTACACTAGGTTAATATAAAAAATAATGTCATGGGTTTATAACACTCCTGCACCGTAAATTATGTGATAAATAACTATAGTTCCCATTAATCATAAATTCTAAAGCTGTTTGTACATGTTTATAAATAATACATTTATTTTGATTAATATTCTAGTTAGAAAATGATATCAAATGTTCATACCTATTTGGTAAACAGAACCTTGTCAGTTGCATTAATAACATTTATATAAGAAGACCCATTATATGTAGAATTTCAACAATATTTGTTGCAGATTATTGTAGAATTTTCATTTACAGTTGATACTCACCAACTCGAACTCTGATATTTCGAATTTCCGGTTATCTCAAATTTAAAGTTCGGTCCCGTTTTTACCCCTTCTATTTCTATATTCATTAACTCCTGATATATCAAATTCCAGTAATTCGAATTATTCACTATTTCGATTCTGTTTTTGGGTCCCTCCATCCTAAAATCTATTGATTTCTCACTCGTTATTTCGAATTTTTACCACTGCGTAAAGATGAAAGACAAACTGTCGAAGGTGATAATTGTTGATCCCATACCTGTTATTTATCGCTTTGTGTGTCTGTACTGGCAGGTAAGTTAATTTTGTCATCAAATTGTTAAGATACAAACACGAGCGATACACACGCTAATTAGACGAACAACGCCGAAGTGTTAGAAGACGTTTTTGACCTGTGCTATTTTTCGTCTTATTTTTTATTTGTAAAATTGTCGTAACCATTGCTTGTATTTAACCTGTGTTTATATTTCAGTTGCCTATTCTATTTATTTGATATTCATGTAATTTACCACGATTTAAGATAAATCAACTGTACACATCAATACAAACAAAGTTTATATCATGTGTTAATATAACCACAACGTTTTATATTGAAAAAAAACCACAAAAAAAACACAAACAAATAGAGGTATTTATAGGTACAACATGTATATTTTCAACGATTTATGAAGTGGGTGGGGTAACGGTAAAATGTTGAACAAAAATAAACTCCTGATAAATCGAACTTCGGATATTTCGAATTATTTTTATGGTCCCATGGAATTCGAAATAACGAGTTTCGACTGTATTCATTAATTGAAAATTCCTAATTTTCAAAATACATTCAGGAATGAAATAGTATTATAAATTGTGTGTAATGTCAGACACATATTAGAATAGTAACACACTTCTGATACAAATTGTAAAACACTATTATTTATATTTGTTGTATTACTATTTTTGATTTATTGTTGATATGCTTAATTAGTACCTCGTTGATTACAGTCATTGGATTTTGATTGAGCAAATTCGTTCAGTTTATTCATTTGTAGATGTTGTAATTTAATGACATATTTATTTAAACTTCTGATATGCAAATTACTTTACTGAATCAGTTACCAAGAACATTCAACCATTGAACTATTCAACATATTATTTTAAATTAGAACTATAGGTTGTGCGGCTGAGTGCGAGTGCCTCAACTGGCCATTAATTAGGTTCATGTGCAGTTTGGTTCTAAACCTATGTCTCAAACTTTATACTTTTATGTTTATATTTCTTTTGTAGACTCCTCTTGAAACATATTTAAAATACTTAAGTGATAAAATCATTTTTCTTTTTATGTTATTTTAAAAAAATGCTTGGTAATTGTCATACATTTGACTTATGAGATATGGTCAAACTGGTACTTTGTATTGTATTACTGAGTCTATTCTGTCTTTCATTTAGAATCTTGTAAAACTTTATTAACAAAATAAAAGTTAATTTAATTTTACTTGGAGTATATTTTTAATATAAACATCCTTTATTCTCACAAGGCATGCAACAAGAAAAAAACTTCAAGAAAAAAATTACAGCGCATCGCTTTAACTGAAAATGGAAAAAAAAGAAGAGCGCAATTACAGCTTTCCATAAAAAAAGATTTATGAATCTACAATTGCATTAAATTGAAAACAGGTATAACCAGATCCTCCTGGCAAACTTTAACTCACTTATTAGAATCTCTTATGTATACATTTAATTAAATATGGGTGAGAAGTCTAAGACACTGTTGTCTAACGACCGTTTATCTTTCTCTACCGCGGCTGTGGATTCAAGACCAGCTGAATCTAAAAACTTTATGCGATAAAGTTTGCCAATTCCTTGTGAAGGGATTTTACTCAGATTCATTCTGAGGTCTTCCTCCACCAGACTGGTAACCTTTAAATAACTATGAACTCCTTGTATAGGCATAAAATTCCCTGCTTTTTTATTGGAGTTGAACAGACCCGACTTGGGAGCTAACTTGGACTGTGATAGATTAACTATTACTTAAAACCTGGTAAGTTAGTGACCTTTAAACATAACCTTAGACTAATATAGTAGCAAAAAATTGTATTAGATCTTTGCAGAAGCTCTTATGATACTTCCAACTCGTGGGGGTTGGCATATTAATCATTAATTAAAGAAAGTGAAATTAAGAAAAAAGTCAGTGCAGCAGTGAAAAGGCAACTGTGATATAACTCTTGACTTTTTTTACTTCTGTCCATGCTGCTGCTGTCTTGTGATATCTCTTGACCTCATTTTTATCTCCCTTAGATTCTGGTTTATTTGCAGACCGATCTAGTGACTCTAGAATAGGATCTATTTCGCCTGAAATTCAATGCCAAGGTTACACATAAAATACAAAATGTGATAAGGTGTTTCACACATTTGCTGCAATGTAACCATACCATAGCTGTAAATATTGAATACTATGATTTATTCAGTGTCCTTTCACACCTACACCACACTATAACTGCTATGTTACTGTTAACTGTAACCATTCACGAATCCAGTTTGCATACTTTACGATCACAGTTACCATATTTTAACAGTTACATCATGGTTGCGGTGTATGTCTGAAATGACCTTTATAATAAATAAAATATTTGATTAAACATGTATATCAGCTTCTATGAACATTAACACAGAACTATGCTTGATCTTTTCCTTGTTCTCATGTTCAGATGACACATCTATTTTAATCTCTACTCATAATATATTAAAAACATCATCTACATGTATTTAAAAGACTATTTGTTAGAAACAAATTAAAAATACTTAATATATACCATATACTATTTGTATTTCTGTATAAAAGTGAAGTACAATGATATTTAATGAATGTAAAACTGCTTCGTATTCTATTTATTTAAGTAAAAAAATTACTACTTTTTGGTGTTTTGTTTGAGGTGGCTGTGGACTTTTAGAACTTAAAGCTAAAGTTAAAATAAACACTTCTAGATCAGTAACATTTTCTTCAGTTTTATTGAAATACTTCAATAAAATACATATTTTTAATGTCAATGAAACTAAATGTTTTTTTTTTAGCCAGTCTAAATCATTGTCACCTGTATACTTTTCTTCAATTGATATTTGTATGTTGTTGGAGAAGCAGAATCCCAATATAATATAAACATTATATACTTTGACAATTCAATACTCCATTCCTAGCTGTTTTTCTTCATTACATGTATACTATCTTATAAACTTATTCTAGAGTGAAAAACAGGAATATCTGCATAATGAATATTGTTAGTGTAAATTACACAGCATATACAACACTTACACTCCATTTCTGATGTATTTCAGTGATAAGTAACATTCACATGTGATATAGTAGATACTGTAGAGATCATAATTGTGATATCTTAGACCTACATATCCAATATGTAGCCAAGCTGTCCTGAGTAGCAACTCAACACTAATACCAGAAGAGGTCTTTAAGGGCAAGTTACTACTTTTTTTCAGAGGGAATGCCACTTCAACCATAAACATGCAAATAAGAAAAGATGGCAAAAAAGTTACAAGACAGATGCTCTACTATGGGACTAATGTTGTGTTTGTTTCAATATTTAGTTTTTTTTAAGCCAAGGCTAACACCTAACCGCCCCGGCGAAATGAATGGTTAAAGATCATGATCTACCATGATAGTTTATGGACAAACATATTTTGGTAATTTGCACCACAGTCAAAGACCATGGTTCAGGCTGACCATGATCTACCATGGTAGTTCATGGTCAACCATGGTAGTTTATGGTAAACCATGGTAGTTCATGGTCAACCATGGTAGTTCATGGTGGCAAGATCCACAGTCAGTCTCCTTGGTCCCAGCTGACATTGATCTAGACTATCACGGTTTTCAAACATGATCTACCATGGTTGAACATGAACTAACATGGTTGAACATGAACTAACATGGTAATAGAACATCTACAAAAGTAATTTACTGTTCCAGCCAAACACCATCACTACAAATAATGGAGTTTGTGTCATGAACATAAACTATAGTAAAACATTATGCTTTACAATGGTAAAGATAAAAAACAGGACTAAACAAAACGTTATTGATAAAATAGCAATTTAATACAGGTTAAAAACAATATTTACTGTATTTAAAATTCTTTCACAAGCAATACTCATTTAACAAGAATCAAAAAAGTTTATAATTATGTGTTTTATATATGTATCATATAATGTGTTTGTAACTAATATGAACTAAGGCATTGCCCCTCTTGGGGTCGAACTTCAGTTTTATAAGTATAGTAAACAAACAAATACTAAATACACTTTATAGTACATGTATTATATGTTTAGGATAATATTGCAGATGTTTCCATTATATATTTAATATGTATTATGTTTATCATTAATAAATCACTTATTATATGATTGAAACTTTATTCAAGGAACTATATCTCTTAATTCCTTGGTTTGCTAAACAAAATCAAATGTTATTAGCATCATAAATGGTAGTGCGACATTTTGCACATCTCTAGGAGCCTTTTAAAGTCTTTTTTATTTTGTGTCTCCCGAGTTATGGACAGCTGAAAGGATATAGAAATAATAAAGAAGCTGTCCATTCACGCCTTATTTAATCAAGCTACATAAATGGATGCTGGTCACAAAATACCTTTTGACGTAGGTTTTTCTTCAGTTCTAAATGTTTCTTGCATAATATAAATGTCACAGTGTGTACCTAAACTGTTAGGAGAGAAACATATGTCAACGGTCTGGTTAGCTCAGTCGGTAGAGCACTTGACCTGTAAGTGAAAGGTCCCGAGTTCAATCTGCAATGGCTGCATATTTTTCTTGCCTTATTACATAAACATAATACATGTCTGTACTATAGTTTACACTGAGCAGACAGCCAGTATGTATTTTTACTAGGGTTTCAAAACAATTTCAAAACAGACCTAGAAGACAAAGGAACCAATCACAGTGCAGCCACCATCCTTTTGTAAGTAACCTTAAATTTCTCACAAAATGTTTTTAGACTACTGGAGCGAAGATTGATCCGACAACTTCGGCAGTGAGAAGTAAATGGTTATTTGACAACAACACTTTGGACAACTCTGCCACAGAAGGAACCATTTGTATAATTTAAAACACCAGACAGTCATACTGTATTCAAGCATAAATAGAGTTCTTGCAGTTTAAATGTTAAAATATGACTTAACCAAATGTATATTTCTGGACAAATGTTGGAAACATCTAGGACACAGGACTATACTAAAATTTAAGAGAAGTCTCTGGTCATGGCAGTAATTTGAACCTCCATTTCCCATGTACCAAGAAAAAACAACAGCATTGTGCATGACTGCATACATAAACCAACACATTTACTTAAGTTCCCAAATTAGCAGCTGAGGCATCCAAATGTATATGAAATATACAATCTGGACATAGGTTCCCTTCAGTTCTTGTCCAGACACTTCTACAATCTGGTTATAATACTAAACAAGACAAACAAAATAGACAAAAATATAGACCATGTATGATTATAAACTGCAGTCCACGGAAAATATACTTTTCGAATGTAAGGCAGTCAGAAAGAGTAAGCATAAGTTAGTAGCATTTTGTCCATGCAGCAGCAAACATTATAAAAAAATATACATTTTTAAAGAGAATAATTTCATTAAAAAATAAAACAAACATTTCTTTTTTCACCATATCTAAGCCATTTCTTTTCATGTTGTTCGCAACTGCTGGGATTCGAACCCAGAATTTCTACAAAAGTGTAGATGTGTTTGTCAGTTACACCACAGAAGCATATCATGTTGTACTAAAATAATGGACTTAAATATTTACCAAATCAAATTATGTAAAGTAATAGAAATTAATATTTAAAATAGCCCAAATTTCTATTAATAAAATGCACTCTTGTAACACAGCACTACACGTTTGTTTTCTAATACTATATACATGTAGTATAATATCAAATTTTGTGAAATTAAAAATCAGATCGACTCCTCCTATTTTATGGGGGAAAACGCTTCAACAATCTGGAAGCTAGTCTTTAATCGAGTAAACAGGTATTGATTTCAAGTCAGGTTGAAACATCTAAAGCATCAGCTGTGTATCAAATCAAATACATTGAGTGGTTGATGAAGTATGGACAAGATGGTACTTGCAAGCAAAACTAACCCGAATTTTTAAGTCAAACAAGGGCAATAATTTGCATTATATTAATCCAAGAGTTATCTAACTTAGTTATCATAGTATGTTTGATGACTGGGAAGTGTTGTGTTAAGTTTCAAGTCAATACATGCATTGGGACTTGCACACAAAACTTCAACCAAGGTGGGACGCCGACTTCCGGTTGAGCAGAATAGCTCTCTTTATTCTTTGAAAAGTCGAGCTAAAAACAATATGAAAATTGTTTACAGTAACAAAGACAACTCCGTCAGAATTTACAATGTATTTACCAAAACTCTTATGAAAACAAAGCAAATGGCCAACTAACAATAAATGTATGTTATAAGTACTGTTCTCTGATTGAAATAATTACATCATGCCATGAACAGGGAGGTTACCGACTTATATTTATATAAATACAAACATCGTTAGAAACCGTAATTTATAATGTGTTTTTAAACAACAGGCCCATGTGCCTTAACAGTCATCTGATTATCCAAAAAACATTCACATAAATCTATTCAGTCGTAAAAATAACTTTTTGTCAATTCCTCTTATATAGATTTAGTAAAGTAGGCCTCACTCCAAGAGCAAAACTGTGTGACCCAGGGACATGCAATTCACAATTTTTATAAATGACCCATATATATCCATAATCATGCTCACTATTTGTTTCCCAGTGCTTCTCCTATATTGATAGAAAGATTTTCAAACTTAACCTAACTATGACCGTTTTCACAATTTTGATTCACCTGTGTGTACCAAAGCTGCATACAATTTATCATTACAATAACGGTTACGGTTTTGAGAAGAACTCAAAAAATTCAATTGTTTACGGACGCATGATGATGGCCAAAAGGTCCATTGAGACAAAGTCTCAGGTGACCTAAAAAGACCGACTGAGATTAAAGTTGAGGGCATAATGGTAGACTGAATGCATTTTAAGGGTCCTCTGTGGTCGAGTGGTAAAAGGCGATATCTCAAGATCACTTACTTCTCACCGCTAAGGTTGTAGGTTTGAATCCCGCTCCAAAAACTGTATGTGAGAAAGTTTCCAGTTACTTGCGGAAGGACAGTAGTTGTACTCAGTCTGAGGTCTTCCTCCACCAACAAAACTGGATAAGCCATATATAACCTGAAATATGTTAAAAATGGCGTTAAACCCGATTAAAAAAAAAAGAATACATTTAAATCACTGTTCTCATTAATTTAAGTTTTATAACTATTATATCAACTACTATAATATGCCGTCGCATCAATACAATTGTTTGTTATCATCAAGATTGACCAAGCTATTTTGCAGTATTTGGCTAGGTCATCCTTAAAGAATGTTTGATTGCTGTGTCTCGACTCAGTATTTTAAAGAAAAATGGACAGATATCATGAAAAAATAAAAAGTTAACACTTTGAAAGGCAATAAAAAGTTTAAGTAACTGCAATTTTTAGCGAGTAAGAAGGAGCACAGCAAACACATGCCCCACTTGTTTTATTTTGAGCCAGAGTGCAACCCTCCATTACTGAGAGCACTTCCGTGTTAAAGATCAGGTACCTGTCACATGTGAAGTTGTTGGTTCAAGTCAAGCTATATACATACAATTTATTAGAGTTAACCAATTTCCCCTGAAAGGTTCTACTCAGACTTATGATGTTACTTTTTGGAATATACAGGAGACCTTACGATACCCTTTTATGTTTTTGTTCATTATTGCACCTAGAGTACAGCTTGCATTGTCACTTCAAGGCACTGTTCACCCATTATCAACTTCCACATGCACACTTTTTCCGCCATGCCATTAACCCTTGCCCGGCGCTGTTATCAAAATTAGGATTCTGGGTAGTGATAATGCCCTACCTAAATGAATTCCGAGTAGTGATAAAGGTTACGCCCTGCTCATCGGAATTATGCAAGGAATGTGAATATATGCCCAATGTAACAGTGATAATAGACAAAATTTAGTATAGATATACTATATTTAGACTTTTAGTACCATGCCTGATAATGTTGTTAAAATACCTTCCCCTGAGCAATCCTATAGCCAGATGTTCTGAACAAGTAGAAAATTGTACAAGTCACTGGCCAAGTAGAAATTTGTACAAGTCACCATTTACAAAAGTTTAGTCTCTTTAATTACTTTAATTGGTGCACATTCACATGGGGAATTAATTACCACTGACCAGTTAATCACTACTCTGTATCAATTATCATTTAATTACCTCCAGGCGGTATTCAATAAGATGTCCAAAAATACACAGCTGTAACTGTTTTGATGGCAGCATAACCAGTATAAGCTGGTTAGCCCCATAAGCTCAGTCAGTAAATCATAAAACTTCTAGCATTGAGGTTGTGGGTTAGATCCCCGGGGCTGGCCAATTAAAAACAGTCGTTCCGATGGGAATTTAAATCGAGGATCCATGTGGCAGTGCTATACACTGAGCACACTGAAGAACCAGAAGAAACATACAGTTGGTTTCAATCTGTAACCTGCACTATCCCCCTGGAACCTAAAAAGATCAACACTCTTCTCGGGTAATCGCCAATATGGGATTTTTATGTCCGTAAAAGAAGGTAAGCTACTTTCATGACACCAAACACCATGACAACTACAGATATTAAAAAAAGTGTTGATGTTTACAAGGACTTGTATAGAAGGATAGGAAACTTGCATCTCCTGACTAAATGTTGATAAAATAGCACACAAAGGATTACTAATTTGGCATGAGCATTCACAAAATCTCACCTAGTTGCCTTTCCATCTCTATATAATTCCTTGATGTTTATGTCTATAAATTTTAGGTAAGCAACTTTCACAGCACACACTATGACAAATACAGATATTTAAACATATGGTAGATGTTTATGTTTGTAAAATTTTGGGTTAGTGACTTTTGTACCACACACCATGACAGCTAGATATAAAAAAAAAATTGGTTGCGGTTCATGTTCTCTCAACACACTGCGAGTTTGGGTCCGATTGTAGCTTCAATTTCACATGCTGTGGCCCACGGGTTTTGTTGGTTTCATCAACCTACGAGTTCATCTACTTTAATTTTGTGTCAAAAACAGGTAGTGGTTTTGTCAACCTTAATTTAGTATAGTGTTATGTGGCACGCCAAATATACAGCAAGAACACTGACAATTGTGGATAGGTGAGAACCAGTTATGGTCTGTTGAACTAACTAGGGCTATAATTATGTAATTGAAAAGTATTAATGAGTAAAAAAATATTTAGCATTAATTTGTTTTAATTTAATTAAAACAATTTTAGGCAAAACACTAATCAATATCATATATATCACCAACATTGCTGATGAAACAATCAACCATATGGATACTATTTGTAAATATTGCCAATTGTGCAGGAAATTGAATACCATACCCAATGTAGTGAATGTACATTGGTCACTTACAACAGTCTTGCTGTTAAGCTAGCTTTTACAGTGATGTAGTTAAAGTGCACTGACAGTATTGGAAGTTGAGCAACGATGTACAGTGTTAGGGGAGTGTTAGTACTTGGATGGGTGACCAACGAGGATAAACTTTCAAACCTGTGCCTGCACGAATCTCTCTTTCTTTGGAATGGGATGGGATATGGCAATGAACTGCTGAAAGCCACAGGCTGTGCTGTTGGGTATAAGCCCTAAAGGTAAAGAGGGGAAGAGTGTAGTGAGTGTACATATAGGTCACTAACAACAGTCTTTTCTGTGAAGCTAGCTTTTACAGCGACATGGTTAAGCAACGATGTACAAGATAAGCACTTGGATGGTTGACCGATGTCACTTTAGCGATATTCATAATTCTCGGAAGTGATTGAATTCAGGTCATAATCGAAAATACGTTACAGCACCATACAATTGTAAAAACATCAAACAATTGTACAAGATGGACATGATTATTTTGAGAGCCATTTCCAGGACAAAAATGATACAATACTACGCAACAATTATCTATACACGTATATTTACCTTTGATAACGTTGAAAACGCAAAAAATATATGAACAGCAATCGGAATACTTTTCATTTTACCCGCAATTACTTTGACCGAAACTTTGCGAAACATATTTACTGCAGAGCAATGACTTTGTCGTCTTGTTTGGTATTTTAATTATCAACTAAAGCTAAGATATTTATTTATCAAAAAAGTTTAATTATTTTAATATCATTATTACAGTAATTTTTTTGAAACAAGATTGCAATCATACACGCTATCCGAAGGTTTACAATATCTGAATAAAAATACATTTCCGGAGGTTTCACATTTTGAAAGTCGCAAATTCAACTTTTGGGAATAAATAAAAATAGGACAAATCAATGCAACTTTGTGAAATAAATTTCACACAAATCTAAAGTGTTTCACAGTAATTAAAATAAAAAAATACACAAGAATTCTATGCCCTGGTATTAAACAACAATCTGTTACAAAGTTTATAATGAACAATTACAAGTGGCTATTACAATGAATTTTATGACTAGAAAAGTGACTATAACAATGTACACGACTAGAAAAATGATTACAATACTAGAAAAATCAAGCAGTCAGGACGACTCGAATATCCCACTCGTGTACAAATTCTTGGCTGCTATTAGATTGATCTTAACATTCGAGCTATATATATTGGTCTTCATTGCCATGTCAAGTACAAAAACAGTGGAAAGTTTGAAAGAGATCTGCATTTAATAAATGAATTCCAGTCCGAAAAAGTCTTTGTGCGTCAATTACACATACAATGCAAACTGACACGGATGAGAACTACTTATGGTTATAAACAGCATTGCTTTTTATATAAAGTATAATTATATACTTTTATGTGAACTAATTAGCACAGTTTAATTATGTAAGTCGAAATTCCCAACTACTTCAAAAAGTATTAGCACGGCTCTTGGCGGCTCCAGAGGACCACAGGTATATATAAATGTGGATATTATTCATGTTTTTGTGCATTTATTCTGTACAAAATTCCGTACAGAATGCACTTTTTCTGTTACATCTTTCTTTGAAGTAGTTTGGAACTTCAACTTATTGTATTAATTTAAGCACCATAAAGACGGCCATCAAATGGAGGCTTCACGGCACACTGTTTGTTTGCAGCCTTCCCAGAAACTCTATGTGAAATAATGTAATCTTCTTTAAAAAGTTTAAGTAACAAAATTTAAAATTTAAAAAGTTTATCTGTATGACTAATACATTCCTGTAAATTTGACAATGTAAAACCACTGTAGAGGTTTAACTTTGTTGGCTGTTCCTCAGCAATAGTAATTTGAGTTGAAGTACATGCAGCTGGTACAGTTATCATTGAAGCCACAGGAGCAACAGTAGGTAACGGGACCTGGACTGCCAGATCCTTGGTTGGTGTTGGCTCTCTAGGGTCCTGCAGCAGCTGAACTGTCTGTCTAGGTCTATGGAGCTTCAGGAACTCCTTTCAGCTGACACAGCTGTAACATAAAACACAACATAATTTAAATTATTAGTTACTTGATGAGGATGGTAATATGTAAGTTTTAGAGAGAATCAAGGGAGTTATGTTACTAGTCATACCGGTATGTATATATGCTTCACATGGAAGAATAAGTGAAACTAAAACTGCTTGCAAAGCATAACTCTATCCCATCACATGCAACGATGGAACCAAGTCATTTTTACAAAACTGAACCTCCTTCACCAAACAATGCTTCTGTGAAGAAATAGGCAAAATCATTTCCATTTTAAAAAAAAAAAATATTATAATGACACGTGTCCCCTAATTGAACCCTTGGAGTATTTTTAGTAATGGCAGCCATCTTGAATTTCAGATCGAAAAAAAAAAATGTTCTGTATAGTCTCCTATGCAAAAGAAACATCCAAGTGAAGTTTATGTTTAATTGGCCTTGTGGTTTCAGAAAAGATAAAAAAAATAGAGAATTAACTGTTTTCCCATAGTATCCCTATGTAAAATTCTAAGTCCTCTTACAGGGGCCCTATACATTTTTGCCCCTAAATTCTTATCTGCATCAAACCCCTACACATAGGGATAATTTATGCCAAATATGAACAAATCTGACAAACCGGTTCTTAAGAAAACAGTTTTTGTAATTCCCATATTGTACCCTTTTGGGGCCCCTCCTGACCCCTTAAGACAGTGGAACCCATTCATTTTTACAAATCTGAGAAGACAGACGACTGACAATGTGCCATCACATAAGCACTTCTGGCCTTTGGCCAGTAGAGTTTAAAATCGAGCCAGTAGTCCTGACAAGAAGATTTTTTAAGTTTTTACTAATTAAACTTGGATTAAATTAAATTAATTAAAATGTATTATTAAAACAAGAGAGCCAAGATGGCCCTATATAGCTCACCTGAGTGACCTTGAGTCACCCAACTTAAGTATATTATATAAAACATGTACACACAATTCCTGAAAAACGAGATGGGCGAGTAGTTACAATTTTGATTTGTTTTGAAGATGTAACAGATGCGTAGAAAAGTTGTGCGATAACAATATTATCCTTGTGCAGATATCTAGATATCTGTTATCGAAATAAAATTTTCACTATATATCCATGTAAAGAAAACTAGCTTCCCTTCCTGGTGACTATGTTTTTTGAAGTATCGCAATGGCTGGAACAAACTTGGTAGAGGTTCACCCATGGTAAGTGTCAGTGAAATTACATCGAAATCAAGTCAGTAGATTCTGACAAGAAGGCTTTTGAAGTTTTTACTAAAATAACTAGCACCTCACTGTTGCAGTCATGTTTTTGAACAAATCACAACGGTTTAAATAAACTTGGTAATGGGTCACCCAAGGAACATTTCTGCGAAATTGTTTTAAAATCGATCTGGTGGTTTCTGACGAAGATTTTTTAAGTTTTTACTTAAGCTTATATAGCAAACTAACCCCATCCCTGGCGGCCATGTTTTTTTGACAAATCACTATGGTTTGAACAAACTTGGTGAAAGGTCCTCCAAGGAACATTTCTGTGAAATTATTTTAAAATCAAGCAAGTAGTTTCTGATAAGATTTTTAAGTTTTTACTAAATATACTTGCCCAGCCCCCTGGCTGCCATGTGTTTTGACAAATTTAGATGACTTGAACGATCTTGGTCATCAAGGAACATTTCTGTGAAGTTATATCATAATTGGCCGAGGGGTTTCTGACAAGAAGACTTTTTAAGTTTTTACTATAGCTTATATAGTAAACTAAACCCAACCCCTGGCGGCCATGTTTTTTTACCAATCTTTTATAGTTTGAACAAATTTGGTGAAGGGTCCTCCAAGGAATATTTCTGTGAAATTATTTTAAAATTGAGCCAGTAGTTTCTGACAAGAAGATTTTTTAAGTTTTTACTAATTAAACTTGCCCCGCCCCCTGGCGGCCATGTTTTTTTTAACGAATCAAGATGACTTGAACAAACTTGGTAGAGGGTCACCAAAGGAACATTTCTGTGAAGTTATATCAAAATTGACCCAGTGATTTCAGAGAAGTTATTAGAAGCTTAAAGTTAACCAGGGGATCACAAAAGCGCACCTGTGAGCCTTTGGCTCAGGTGAGCTAATAACATCTTAATATCATTAATAAATAAAATTCAAATGGTTCTGTATGACAAATCCACCAAAGTGTTATCAAATTGACATTCAAATCGGAGTGGTAAACTTGAAACTTAAATACTTCAATACTGCTCTTCAACTTTTGTATTGTGTTTTCTAAAAAAAGTTTTACTGTACATGTAAACCTGTATTCATTTAATACGACACAAATTAAGTTGTAATTTTAAACAGAAAATCTAGTCAAAATGTTTCAATAAATTATTTTGGCATGTTTAAATAGATATCCTTTTGGGATTGTCGGGTCTGTGAGTATACGGGCATAGTATATTTGATAAAAATGTTTTTAGCCAATTCTAAAATTTTGCATAATCTTGATATATTCACTTATAGTTATCGCAGGATTCAAATTTTACAGACATATGAATTGCAGGTAAACCTTTTTTTAATGGGGTTTGACACCATTTTTTCACATATGACGATTGATCGATTGAATATTTAGCGTCATTTGTATGCCATCGAGGGCTAACAGACGATCAGTTAACCTAACCACTGTTTCCTGGGACTAACCTATACTCGAGCACACCCTATCTCTGTAAGTAACTGATAACTTTCCCACTTGAATCAGTTGTGAGAGACAAATGATAATGAGAAACAATGTCGTATATCAATCATCCCGGAGACTGTCACACACATGACAAGATATATGACATATTCAGTTTTACTCCTACCAAGTGTAACTGGTTCACAAAGTTTTTGGACCAAGTGGGAGTTGAACCTACAACCTCAGCGATGAGAGGTAAGTGAATAGTATACAATTATCTACCTTTTTAGCGGTCAATGGTTAAAAGTATTTTTCCATGGAAAATGGCTATTGACCTAAAGCAGGAAACAATTGACCGTGATGCAGTCCAGATTAATAGTTCACTGCTTTGGGTCAATAATCGTTTTCCAAAAATAAATAATTTTAGCCATTGACCACTTAAAAGGTATATAGTTGTTTTATTATATTGAATAACAATAACAAGAGTTGTCAAAAGACAATAAAGCTCATCGATTGGATAAAACTCACAATGCAAACATTGAAATTGAAGGCAAACACCAAAACTTAAACGCAGCTAAACGCAAAAGTTTAACCATGGGGTCTACAGACAAAAATTTAGTCAAAAAGGGCCATAACATTGCCAAAATACGACCCTGAGTTATGGTTCTTGTCTCTGTGTGTTCCATCGATGATGGTGAACACACATGTGAAGTTTCATTCATATCCAATGAGTTGATGCATAGATATCTTACCTGATAACAAATTTAACCTGAAAAATTAAGTCCAAAAAGAGCCATAAATCTGCCAAAATGCAATCCAGAGTTATGGTTCTTTTCTTTGTGTATTCCATTGATGATGGTGAACAAACATGCAGTTTCATTCATATCCAATGAGTGGTTGCATAAATATCTTAAATTTAAACGCAAAAGTTTAACCTGGGTGTCCCAGTCCAAAAAGAGTCATTACTCTGCCAAAATGCATTCAAGAGTTATGATTCTTGACTCTGTGTGATTGATTGATGATGGTGAACAAAGATGCGAAGTTTCATTCATATCCAATGAGGTGTAAGCATAGATATCTTAAACTTAAACGCAACTAAATGCAAAATAAAACCAGGGTGTCTACAGATGAAAAATTAAGTCCAAAAGGGCCATAAATCTGCCAAAATGCAACCCAGAGTTATAGTTCTTGTCTCTGTGTGTTCCACCGTTGATGGTGAACACACATGTGAAGTTTCTTTCATATCAAATGAATGATTGCATAGATATCTTACCTTATAAAAAACTTAACCTGAAAAATTAAGTTAAAAAAGGGCCATTTCTCTGCCAAAATAAATCCAGATTAATGGTTCTTATCTCTGTGTATTCAATTGATGATAGTGAACAAACATGCAAAGTGTCATTCATATCCAATTAATGATTGCATAGATATCTTAAACTTAAACGCAAAAGTTTAAACTGGGTAGCTTAGTCAAAAAAGGGACATTACTCTGCCAAAATGTAATCCAGAGTTATGGTTCTGGATCAACTGTTGATCAAAATAACATCAATGCCAATACATTTACAACCTGATGTCATTATATAAACATGTCGGTTGTGGAAAATGGTTTAATTATATTTAGCATTAAAAAAATGGTACCTCAGTATCAGTTTTAATTTACAGACTATAATATACAGTTCAGTTTATTGTTTTATCGAGAAGAGCAAATGGAGTTCGGATGAATTATCAACATGACAAAGGAAGAACAGTTCGTTTGAACTATTGACTCGGTAACTGGGTGAAACTGGTTTCGGCAGAATAAGTGGTCAATAGTTCATTTTTGAAGGAATAAATGGTCAATAGTTCATTTTATTTGACCTGATCAGTTTAGGTTTAAACCAATCAGATTGAAGCATTAATGATAAAAATAACTATCTTCTAGCATTGTTCATAAAAAAGATATGCTCTGGACAAGCAAAAAAAAAAAATTAAAAAAATAAAGTAGAAAAAGGGAGATAATTATGTCATTATTCAAGATAGAGTTATGAATCTTTCACTCTGCACTTCCACACATTAGACTTTATCCATGTTGCAAGTGTCATCAGTTCCCTTCTGAACTTTATTAAACAACTTTTCAGCTTCATACTCATCTTCTCAGACCTGCCCTAACAAAGTTTCATCTAGTAGACACATGGCACAACACTTCCATGTCACATTGTAATTTAAACATCAGATAGAATTTCATAGTCCTAAGAAAATTCTCTTTCAAAGACGGCAGCAAATTAACAGAAACCTCTCACCCATGGAATGAAAATGAATAAATGTCTCACATGTGAAGTGGACAATTTTCTGATAAGTCACTGTAGAGCATTATCAACTCAAAAATTAATTATAAGATTTGAGATTACAACTGTTACATTGAGGTCAATATTTATAACACATTGTTACAAATTTCAACCCATTTTAACAACCAAGTTCTTTATTGTATGTGAATTTTAAAAATATTTTGATAAAAGTTATATTGGGATAAATTTTATTAATTGAGAGTTTGACACTTAAAGAAAATTCATAACACCCCAATATTGAGTTTACTGACCTCAAGATTAGTGGGATGCGTCATTGGCTTGCTTTTATAATGTTGGACACTTACTGTGTAACAGTCTCTTTTAACACCTAGAGGGCCTCAGTGAACAACCCAAGGTCTGCAAGTACTCTTCAAGATGAATCCATCAACAGTTCTCTGTAGGTCACGGCATATGAATGTGGGGAAGAATTGATTCAGCGGCAGGACCTGCACAAGAGTCAGAGACACATGGTGGATAAGCATTCTACCATAAAATAATGTGTGTAAAAATTGTGACAGTTATGTAAAGGATAGCTGATGGTTTCTCTCGCCACAGGTTGCAAGTTTGATCCGAATTGCAACCCTTAACCTCTCAAAAACAACACTCAGTTTTGATTCTAGCCAGGAAGCGGACTCACAAGCAACTCATGTAAACTTTGTGATTTTATTGGCATTGGGAGCCAAAATAGGTGACAAATCCTCATGTTATGTTGCTCATTTGTAGCTAGTATTAACAAAATCCATCTATGCATTACAGGCCAGACACGAAATCTCACAGTCTGAAAGTGTTGTAAAACAAACTCAATACTTTAGCCAATATTAAAAGTTTGAAAAAATCCTGATTAATTCCCTTCAACATTTGTGAAACATTACTAGGTTATATATGACATATCAAGTTTTACTGGCTGAGGGAAGCCTACAATGAATATTAGAGGAGAGCCACTGTCTGTTTGCAAGTAACTGGCAACTTACTCAAATACATTTATTTACCAAGTTGGACTCAACACTTATGACCATAGTGATGAGAGTTCAGTGATCTTGAGAGAAAGTCTTAGACCACAGATGAGCCTCAACCTTAGAATTAAAATGAAATAATCCTATTCTTCTTATTATTCCTATCATCTAAGATAATAAATACATTATATAAATAAGGAAACTTAACTGTCACTCACTTTCAGATTATGTATGGGATTTGTTTTCTATTTAACTCCTTACCAATGATACCATTTGCAAGCAATGAAGACCAAGACCAGTTTGGAATAACTCACAGCCAAACCAGTCTCAAATTACTCAATCAAACCAGTCTGGATCTGGAGTAACTCACAATCAAAACCAGGTTGGAATAACTTGCAGTCAAACCAGTCTGATTTACATCAGTCAAATCAGTTTGAAATAATTCTCAGACAACCGTTCTGATAAAACTCAGTGAAATCCATCTGGAAGAACTCACAGTCAAACCAGTCTGATATAATTCAGTCCAACCAGTCTGGAGTTTTTCAAGTATTTCTCTTCATTTTATTATAATTATAATACAGTCAAACATGTTTTAAGAAGCCAGTCAAGGGAAGGAGCAAAAAGTAGCCTTTTTAGACAGGTTGTTGCTAAACACAGGTTTATTTACTCTGAAAGAATAGGAATGGGAAATAGCAAATGTGGCTGCTTAAGACAAGTTATTGCTTAAAAGAGGTGTCTGCTTAAACAGGTTTTACTGCAGAACTATAATTGTAGTGGTCAAACTGTAAGAGGAAAACATTTTTGCATAGTAATCAAGCATGTGAGTATATACTGTACCTTGAGTAGTTTAAACATCAGAGACAAAATCTGCTGTACATACTTCTTCAGATATTCGTTACTTGGTACCCGGTGAATGATCTCTAGTAACAGCTTACGTAGTTGCTGCAAACTGAAACCGGCAATAAAAAAAAAAAACCCATATATAATATAATAACTGGCAGCCAAAGAAAATCCAAGAAAAACATTAAACAAATGTTAAACATTGTACATAAACTTATTTTTCAATATCAAATACATAATGGTAATTGTTATTAATTTTGCCTTGTATTATATGTATTATTTCTGTCCTCTATTATTATTGTATGTATGTGCTCTCCGCATAGAGGGGAATGGGGGGGGGGGGGGGGGGGGGGGGGGGGGGGGGGGGGGGGGGGGGGGGGGGGGGGGGGGGGGGGGGGGGGGGGGGGGGGGGGGGGG
>CM055909.1:14397108-14480115 GCA_029582155.1 Panopea generosa
TCTGTCTATGAATGTTGCTGCGGCTGATCACTGATATATATATATATCTGTGCAGGACTCTGTAGAGTTGTTCTATTCTAGTCTTACTTGTATACTCCAGCTTCCATATACTATACATGTTATTAAAAGAAGTTAGAACACAACAGTGACTTGTCGTTCATTACATCATAACAAAACACTAGCAGTTGGCAGTTGAAAGTGTTCTTGTTTAATGGTCGTATTAAGCTCTCTAAATTCTTAAATTACTTCCATTCGGATTGATTGATTGAATATTAAGTGTCATTTTTATGCCATCGAGGGCTAACAGACGATCAGTTAATCTAACCATTATTTTCTGGGATCATGAAAGGTTAACAAGTACTCGAGCACACCCCATCTCCTCAAGTAACTGATAACTTTCCCACTTAATTCAGCGGTGAGAGACGAATGACAATGAGACTTAACGTTGTGTATCTATCATCACAGAAACTGTTGCAGGGCAGGGATTTGAACTCCTGAGCCCTGGATTCAGACGTTTAGCCGACTGAGCTAATTCTGGTTCATTCTTTTCATTTAGATTCATGCATTCATCGTTACAAATCTGTTGTGCATATGTATTCTTTTTATTATTTTCTTGTTTTGGTACAGATTTTTTGATTTTTGCTGTTTTTGTCTTTCTGGGAGGTAACGTGCCTTGTATTGGTATATTTGTAACTAGATAGCTATTATGGGTTTGTAGTTTTTATTTTGCTTTACTCAATGCTTTATAATTGTTAATACCAGATTGGATTTTGAATATTGTTAAGACAGGCTTTCCTTTCGATCATCACTTAATCTTTCTCTGCATTGATTTTGTTGGTATAATTTTTCTCACAACCTTTATAAGTTATTCCTTCATTTTCAATATCAATATCACGTTACTGTTATCTGGTGTTATCACATAACTCTGGAAAAGATAACATTTATCATTTATTTAACAGGTCACCTCTGTTAGGAACAAGAAAAAATTGGGCACATTTGTTTCTGTGAGTTGTCATATGACGCGTCTCAAAATAACGTTATTTAACCAGGACATTAATCGATGTCATTTATATACGGTCAGTTGAAAAGTACTTCAGCATATATACAAAATACACCTAGCAATGAATTGGAAGTGATATTACACTAGGTTAATATAAAAAATAATGTCATGGGTTTATAACACTCCTGCACCGTAAATTATGTGATAAATAACTATAGTTCCCATTAATCATAAATTCTAAAGCTGTTTGTACATGTTTATAAATAATACATTTATTTTGATTAATATTCTAGTTAGAAAATGATATCAAATGTTCATACCTATTTGGTAAACAGAACCTTGTCAGTTGCATTAATAACATTTATATAAGAAGACCCATTATATGTAGAATTTCAACAATATTTGTTGCAGATTATTGTAGAATTTTCATTTACAGTTGATACTCACCAACTCGAACTCTGATATTTCGAATTTCCGGTTATCTCAAATTTAAAGTTCGGTCCCGTTTTTACCCCTTCTATTTCTATATTCATTAACTCCTGATATATCAAATTCCAGTAATTCGAATTATTCACTATTTCGATTCTGTTTTTGGGTCCCTCCATCCTAAAATCTATTGATTTCTCACTCGTTATTTCGAATTTTTACCACTGCGTAAAGATGAAAGACAAACTGTCGAAGGTGATAATTGTTGATCCCATACCTGTTATTTATCGCTTTGTGTGTCTGTACTGGCAGGTAAGTTAATTTTGTCATCAAATTGTTAAGATACAAACACGAGCGATACACACGCTAATTAGACGAACAACGCCGAAGTGTTAGAAGACGTTTTTGACCTGTGCTATTTTTCGTCTTATTTTTTATTTGTAAAATTGTCGTAACCATTGCTTGTATTTAACCTGTGTTTATATTTCAGTTGCCTATTCTATTTATTTGATATTCATGTAATTTACCACGATTTAAGATAAATCAACTGTACACATCAATACAAACAAAGTTTATATCATGTGTTAATATAACCACAACGTTTTATATTGAAAAAAAACCACAAAAAAAACACAAACAAATAGAGGTATTTATAGGTACAACATGTATATTTTCAACGATTTATGAAGTGGGTGGGGTAACGGTAAAATGTTGAACAAAAATAAACTCCTGATAAATCGAACTTCGGATATTTCGAATTATTTTTATGGTCCCATGGAATTCGAAATAACGAGTTTCGACTGTATTCATTAATTGAAAATTCCTAATTTTCAAAATACATTCAGGAATGAAATAGTATTATAAATTGTGTGTAATGTCAGACACATATTAGAATAGTAACACACTTCTGATACAAATTGTAAAACACTATTATTTATATTTGTTGTATTACTATTTTTGATTTATTGTTGATATGCTTAATTAGTACCTCGTTGATTACAGTCATTGGATTTTGATTGAGCAAATTCGTTCAGTTTATTCATTTGTAGATGTTGTAATTTAATGACATATTTATTTAAACTTCTGATATGCAAATTACTTTACTGAATCAGTTACCAAGAACATTCAACCATTGAACTATTCAACATATTATTTTAAATTAGAACTATAGGTTGTGCGGCTGAGTGCGAGTGCCTCAACTGGCCATTAATTAGGTTCATGTGCAGTTTGGTTCTAAACCTATGTCTCAAACTTTATACTTTTATGTTTATATTTCTTTTGTAGACTCCTCTTGAAACATATTTAAAATACTTAAGTGATAAAATCATTTTTCTTTTTATGTTATTTTAAAAAAATGCTTGGTAATTGTCATACATTTGACTTATGAGATATGGTCAAACTGGTACTTTGTATTGTATTACTGAGTCTATTCTGTCTTTCATTTAGAATCTTGTAAAACTTTATTAACAAAATAAAAGTTAATTTAATTTTACTTGGAGTATATTTTTAATATAAACATCCTTTATTCTCACAAGGCATGCAACAAGAAAAAAACTTCAAGAAAAAAATTACAGCGCATCGCTTTAACTGAAAATGGAAAAAAAAGAAGAGCGCAATTACAGCTTTCCATAAAAAAAGATTTATGAATCTACAATTGCATTAAATTGAAAACAGGTATAACCAGATCCTCCTGGCAAACTTTAACTCACTTATTAGAATCTCTTATGTATACATTTAATTAAATATGGGTGAGAAGTCTAAGACACTGTTGTCTAACGACCGTTTATCTTTCTCTACCGCGGCTGTGGATTCAAGACCAGCTGAATCTAAAAACTTTATGCGATAAAGTTTGCCAATTCCTTGTGAAGGGATTTTACTCAGATTCATTCTGAGGTCTTCCTCCACCAGACTGGTAACCTTTAAATAACTATGAACTCCTTGTATAGGCATAAAATTCCCTGCTTTTTTATTGGAGTTGAACAGACCCGACTTGGGAGCTAACTTGGACTGTGATAGATTAACTATTACTTAAAACCTGGTAAGTTAGTGACCTTTAAACATAACCTTAGACTAATATAGTAGCAAAAAATTGTATTAGATCTTTGCAGAAGCTCTTATGATACTTCCAACTCGTGGGGGTTGGCATATTAATCATTAATTAAAGAAAGTGAAATTAAGAAAAAAGTCAGTGCAGCAGTGAAAAGGCAACTGTGATATAACTCTTGACTTTTTTACTTCTGTCCATGCTGCTGCTGTCTTGTGATATCTCTTGACCTCATTTTTATCTCCCTTAGATTCTGGTTTATTTGCAGACCGATCTAGTGACTCTAGAATAGGATCTATTTCGCCTGAAATTCAATGCCAAGGTTACACATAAAATACAAAATGTGATAAGGTGTTTCACACATTTGCTGCAATGTAACCATACCATAGCTGTAAATATTGAATACTATGATTTATTCAGTGTCCTTTCACACCTACACCACACTATAACTGCTATGTTACTGTTAACTGTAACCATTCACGAATCCAGTTTGCATACTTTACGATCACAGTTACCATATTTTAACAGTTACATCATGGTTGCGGTGTATGTCTGAAATGACCTTTATAATAAATAAAATATTTGATTAAACATGTATATCAGCTTCTATGAACATTAACACAGAACTATGCTTGATCTTTTCCTTGTTCTCATGTTCAGATGACACATCTATTTTAATCTCTACTCATATATTAAAAACATCATCTACATGTATTTAAAAGACTATTTGTTAGAAACAAATTAAAAATACTTAATATATACCATATACTATTTGTATTTCTGTATAAAAGTGAAGTACAATGATATTTAATGAATGTAAAACTGCTTCGTATTCTATTTATTTAAGTAAAAAAATTACTACTTTTTGGTGTTTTGTTTGAGGTGGCTGTGGACTTTTAGAACTTAAAGCTAAAGTTAAAAATAAACACTTCTAGATCAGTAACATTTTCTTCAGTTTTATTGAAATACTTCAATAAAATACATATTTTTAATGTAATGAAACTAAATGTTTTTTTTTTAGCCCAGTCCTAAATCATTGTCACCTGTATACTTTTCTTTCAATTGATATTGTGTATGTTGTTGGAGAAGAGAATCCCAATATAATATAAACATTATATACTTTGACAATCAATACTCCATTCCTAGCTGTTTTTTCTTCATTACATGTATACTATTTATAAACTTATTCTAGAGTGAAAAACAGGAATATCTGCATAATGAATATTGTTAGTGTAAATTACACAGCATATACAACACTTACACTCCATTTCTGATGTATTCAGTGATAAGTAACATTCACATGTGATATAGTAGATACTGTAGAGATCATAATTGTGATATCTTAGACCTACATATCCAATATGTAGCCAATGCTGTCCTGAGTAGCAACTCAACACTAATACCAGAAGAGGTCTTTAAGGGCAGGTTACTACTTTTTTTCAGAGGGAATGCCACTTCAACCATAAACATGCAAATAAGAAAAGATGGCAAAAAAGTTACAAGACAGATGCTCTACTATGGGACTAATGTTGTGTTTGTTTCAATATTTAGTTTTTTTTTAAGCCAAGGCTTAACACCTAACCGCCCCGGCGAAATGAATGGTTAAAGATCATGATCTACCATGATAGTTTATGGACAAACATATTTTGGTAATTTGCACCACAGTCAAAGACCATGGTTCAGGCTTGACCATGATCTACCATGGTAGTTCATGGTCAACCATGGTAGTTTATGGTAAACCATGGTAGTTCATGGTCAACCATGGTAGTTCATGGTGGCAAGATCCACAGTCAGTCTCCTTGGTCCCAGCTGACATTGATCTAGACTATCACGGTTTTCAAACATGATCTACCATGGTTGAACATGAACTAACATGGTTGAACATGAACTAACATGGTAATAGAACATCTACAAAAGTAATTTACTGTTCCAGCCAAACACCATCACTACAAATAATGGAGTTTGTGTCATGAACATAAACTATAGTAAAACATTATGCTTTACAATGGTAAAGATAAAAAACAGGACTAAACAAAACGTTATTGATAAAATAGCAATTTAATACAGGTTAAAAACAATATTTACTGTATTTAAAATTCTTTCACAAGCAATACTCATTTAACAAGAATCAAAAAAGTTTATAATTATGTGTTTTATATATGTATCATATAATGTGTTTGTAACTAATATGAACTAAGGCATTGCCCCTCTTGGGGTCGAACTTCAGTTTTATAAGTATAGTAAACAAACAAATACTAAATACACTTTATAGTACATGTAATTATATGTTTAGGATAATATTGCAGATGTTTCCATTATATATTTAATATGTATTATGTTTATCATTAATAAATCACTTATTATATGATTGAAACTTTATTCAAGGAACTATATCTCTTAATTCCTTGGTTTGCTAAACAAAATCAAATGTTATTAGCATCATAAATGGTAGTGCGACATTTTGCACATCTCTAGGAGCCTTTTAAAGTCTTTTTTATTTTGTGTCTCCCGAGTTATGGACAGCTGAAAGGATATAGAAATAATAAAGAAGCTGTCCATTCACGCCTTATTTAATCAAGCTACATAAATGGATGCTGGTCACAAAATACCTTTTGACGTAGGTTTTTCTTCAGTTCTAAATGTTTCTTGCATAATATAAATGTCACAGTGTGTACCTAAACTGTTAGGAGAGAAACATATGTCAACGGTCTGGTTAGCTCAGTCGGTAGAGCACTTGACCTGTAAGTGAAAGGTCCCGAGTTCAATCTGCAATGGCTGCATATTTTTCTTGCCTTATTACATAAACATAATACATGTCTGTACTATAGTTTACGCTGAGCAGACAGCCAGTATGTATTTTTACTAGGGTTTCAAAACAATTTCAAAACAGACCTAGAAGACAAAGGAACCAATCACAGTGCAGCCACCATCCTTTTGTAAGTAACCTTAAATTTCTCACAAAATGTTTTTAGACTACTGGAGCGAAGATTGATCCGACAACTTCGGCAGTGAGAAGTAAATGGTTATTTGACAACAACACTTTGGACAACTCTGCCACAGAAGGAACCATTTGTATAATTTAAAACACCATACTGTATTCAAGCATAAATAGAGTTCTTGCAGTTTAAATGTTAAAATATGACTTAACCAAATGTATATTTCTGGACAAATGTTGGAAACATCTAGGACACAGGACTATACTAAAATTTAAGAGAAGTCTCTGGTCATGGCAGTAATTTGAACCTCCATTTCCCATGTACCAAGAAAAAACAACAGCATTGTGCATGACTGCATACATAAACCAACACATTTACTTAAGTTCCCAAATTAGCAACTGAGGCATCCAAATGTATATGAAATATACAATCTGGACATAGGTTCCCTTCAGTTCTTGTCCAGACACTTCTACAATCTGGTTATAATACTAAACAAGACAAACAAAATAGACAAAACATATAGACCATGTATGATTATAAACTGCAGTCCACGGAAAATATACTTTTCGAATGTAAGGCAGTCAGAAAGAGTAAGCATAAGTTAGTAGCATTTTGTCCATGCAGCAGCAAACATTATAAAAAAATATACATTTTTAAAGAGAATAATTTCATTAAAAAATAAAACAAACATTTCTTTTTTCACCATATCTAAGCCATCTCTTTTCATGTTGTTCGCAACTGCTGGGATTCGAACCCAGAATTTCTACAAAAGTGTAGATGTGTTTGTCAGTTACACCACAGAAGCATATCATGTTGTACTAAAATAATGGACTTAAATATTTACCAAATCAAATTATGTAAAGTAATAGAAATTAAAATTTAAAATAGCCCAAATTTCTATTAATAAAATGCACTCTTGTAACACAGCACTACACGTTTGTTTTCTAATACTATATACATGTAGTATAATATCAAATTTGTGAAATTAAAAATCAGATCGACTCCTCCTATTTTATGGGGGAAAACGCTTCAACAATCTGGAAGCTAGTCTTTAATCGAGTAAACAGGTATTGATTTCAAGTCAGGTTGAAACATCTAAAGCATCAGCTGTGTATCAAATCAAATACATTGAGTGGTTGATGAAGTATGGACAAGATGGTACTTGCAACCAAACTAACCCGAATTTTTAAGTCAAACAAGGGCAATAATTTGCATTATATTAATCCAAGAGTTATCTAACTTAGTTATCATAGTATGTTTGATGACTGGGAAGTGTTGTGTTAAGTTTCAAGTCAATACATGCATTGGGACTTGCACACAAAACTTCAACCAAGGTGGGACGCCGACTTCCGGTTGAGCAGAATAGCTCTCTTTATTCTTTGAAAAGTCGAGCTAAAAACAATATGAAAATTGTTTACAGTAACAAAGACAACTCCGTCAGAATTTACAATGTATTTACCAAAACTCTTATGAAAACAAAGCAAATGGCCAACTAACAATAAATGTATGTTATAAGTACTGTTCTCTGATTGAAATAATTACATCATGCCATGAACAGGGAGGTTACCGACTTATATTTATATAAATACAAACATCGTTAGAAACCGTAATTTATAATGTGTTTTTAAACAACAGGCCCATGTGCCTTAACAGTCATCTGATTATCCAAAAAACATTCACATAAATCTATTCAGTCGTAAAAATAACTTTTTGTCAATTCCTCTTATATAGATTAGTAAAGTAGGCCTCACTCCAAGAGCAAAACTGTGTGACCCAGGGACATGCAATTCACAATTTTTATAAATGACCCATATATATCCATAATCATGCTCACTATTTGTTTCCCAGTGCTTCTCCTATATTGATAGAAAGATTTCAAAGTTAACCTAACTATGACCGTTTTCACAATTTTGATTCACCTGTGTGTACCAAAGCTGCATACAATTTATCATTACAATAACGGTTACGGTTTTGAGAAGAACTCAAAAAAGTCAATTGTTTACGGACGCATGATGATGGCCAAAAGGTCCATTGAGACAAAGTCTCAGGTGACCTAAAAAGACCGACTGAGATTAAAGTTGAGGGCATAATGGTAGACTGAATGCATTTTAAGGGTCCTCTGTGGTCGAGTGGTAAAAGGCGATATCTCAAGATCACTTCTCACCGCTAAGGTTGTAGGTTTGAATCCCGCTCCAAAAACTGTATGTGAGAAAGTTTCCAGTTACTTGCGGAAGGACAGTAGTTGTACTCAGTCTGAGGTCTTCCTCCACCAACAAAACTGGATAAGCCATATATAACCTGAAATATGTTAAAAATGGCGTTAAACCCGATTAAAAAAAAAAGAATACATTTAAATCACTGTTCTCATTAAATAAAGTTTTATAACTATTATATCAACTACCGGTACTATAATATGCCGTCGCATCAATACAATTGTTTGTTATCATCAAGATTGACCAAGCTATTTTGCCGTATTTGGCTAGGTCATCCTTAAAGAATGTTTGATTGCTGTGTCTCGACTCAGTATTTTAAAGAAAAATGGACAGATATCATGAAAAAATAAAAAGTTAACACTTTGAAAGGCAATAAAAAGTTTAAGTAACTGCAATTTTTAGCGAGTAAGAAGGAGCACAGCAAACACATGCCCCACTTGTTTTATTTTGAGCCAGAGTGCAACCCTCCATTACTGAGAGCACTTCCGTGTTAAAGATCAGGTACCTGTCACATGTGAAGTTGTTGGTTCAAGTCAAGCTATATACATACAATTTATTAGAGTTAACCAATTTCCCCTGAAAGGTTCTACTCAGACTTATGATGTTACTTTTTGGAATATACAGGAGACCTTACGATACCCTTTTATGTTTTTGTTCATTATTTCACCTAGAGTACAGCTTGCATTGTCACTTCAAGGCACTGTTCACCCATTATCAACTTCCACATGCACACTTTTTCCGCCATGCCATTAACCCTTGCCCGGCGCTGTTATCAAAATTAGGATTCTGGGTAGTGATAATGCCCTACCTAAATGAATTCCGAGTAGTGATAAAGGTTACGCCCTGCTCATCGGAATTATGCAAGGAATGTGAATATATGCCCAATGTAACAGTGATAATAGACAAAATTTAGTATAGATATACTATATTTAGACTTTTAGTACCATGCCTGATAATGTTGTAAAAATACCTTCCCCTGAGCAATCCTATAGCCAGATGTTCTGAACAAGTAGAAAATTGTACAAGTCACTGGCCAAGTAGAAATTTGTACAAGTCACCATTTACAAAAGTTTAGTCTCTTTAATTACTTTAATTGGTGCACATTCACATGGTGAATTAATTACCACTGACCAGTTAATCACTACTCTGTATCAATTATCATTTAATTACCTCCAGGCGGTATTCAATAAGATGTCCAAAAATACACAGCTGTAACTGTTTTGATGGCAGCATAACCAGTATAAGCTGGTTAGCCCCATAAGCTCAGTCGGTAAATCATAAAACTTCTAGCATTGAGGTTGTGGGTTAGATCCCCGGGGCTGGCCAATTAAAAAGTCGTTCCGATGGGAATTTAAATCGAGGATCCATGTGGCAGTGCTATACACTGAGCACACTGAAGAACCAGAAGAAACATACAGTTGGTTTCAATCTGTAACCTGCACTATCCCCCTGGAACCTAAAAAGATCAACACTCTTCTCGGGTAATCGCCAATATGGGATGTTTATGTCCGTAAAAGAAGGTAAGCTACTTTCATGACACCAAACACCATGACAACTACAGATATTAAAAAAGTGTTGATGTTTACAAGGACTTGTATAGAAGGATAGGAAACTTGCATCTCTTGACTAAATGTTGATAAAATAGCGCACAAAGGATTACTAATTTGGCATGAGCATTCACAAAATCTCACCTAGTTGCCTTTCCATCTCTATATAATTCCTTGATGTTTATGTCTATAAATTTTAGGTAAGCAACTTTCACAGCACACACTATGACAAATACAGATATTTAAACATATGGTAGATGTTTATGTTTGTAAAATTTTGGGTTAGTGACTTTTGTACCACACACCATGACAGCTAGATATAAAAAAAAATTGGTTGCGGTTCATGTTCTCTCAACACACTGCGAGTTTGGGTCCGATTGTAGCTTCAATTTCACATGCTGTGGCCCACGGGTTTTGTTGGTTTCATCAACCTACGAGTTCATCTACTTTAATTTTGTGTCAAAAACAGGTAGTGGTTTTGTCAACCTTAATTTAGTATAGTGTTATGTGGCACGCCAAATATACAGCAAGAACACTGACAATTGTGGATAGGTGAGAACCAGTTATGGTCTGTTGAACTAACTAGGGCTATAATTATGTAATTGAAAAGTATTAATGAGTAAAAAAATATTTAGCATTAATTTGTTTTAATTTAATTAAAACAATTTTAGGCAAAACACTAATCAATATCATATATATCACCAACATTGCTGATGAAACAATCAACCATATGGATACTATTTGTAAATATTGCCAATTGTGCAGGAAATTGAATACCATACCCAATGTAGTGAATGTACATTGGTCACTTACAACAGTCTTGCTGTTAAGCTAGCTTTTACAGTGATGTAGTTAAAGTGCACTGACAGTATTGGAAGTTGAGCAACGATGTACAGTGTTAGGGGAGTGTTAGTACTTGGATGGGTGACCAATGTTACTTTAATGGCAACGAGGATAAACTTTCAAACCTGTGCCTGCACGAATCTCTCTTTCTTTGGAATGGGATGGGATATGGCAATGAACTGCTGAAAGCCACAGGCTGTGCTGTTGGGTATAAGCCCTAAAGGTAAAGAGGGGAAGAGTGTAGTGAGTGTACATATAGGTCACTAACAACAGTCTTTTCTGTGAAGCTAGCTTTTACAGCGACATGGTTAAGCAACGATGTACAAGATAAGCACTTGGATGGTTGACCGATGTCACTTTAGCGATATTCATAATTCTCGGAAGTGATTGAATTCAGGTCATAATCGAAAATACGTTACAGCACCATACAATTGTAAACATCAAACAATTGTACAAGATGGACATGATTATTTTGAGAGCCATTTCCAGGACAAAAATGATACAATACTACGCAACAATTATCTATACACGTATATTTACCTTTGATAATGTTGAAAACGCAAAAAATATATGAACAGCAATCGGAATACTTTTCATTTTACCCGCAATTACTTTGACCGAAACTTTGCGAAACATATTTACTGCAGAGCAATGACTTTGTCGTCTTGTTTGGTATTTTAATTATCAACTAAAGCTAAGATATTTATTTATCAAAAAAGTTTAATTATTTTAATATCATTATTACAGTAATTTTTTTGAAACAAGATTGCAATCATACACGCTATCCGAAGGTTTACAATATCTGAATAAAAATACATTTCCGGAGGTTTCACATTTTGAAAGTCGCAAATTCAACTTTTGGGAATAAATAAAAATAGGACAAATCAATGCAACTTTGTGAAATAAATTTCACACAAATCTAAAGTGTTTCACAGTAATTAAAATAAAAAAATACACAAGAATTCTATGCCCTGGTATTAAACAACAATCTGTTACAAAGTTTATAATGAACAATTACAAGTGGCTATTACAATGAATTTTATGACTAGAAAAGTGACTATAACAATGTACACGACTAGAAAAATGATTACAATACTAGAAAAATCAAGCAGTCAGGACGACTCGAATATCCCACTCGTGTACAAATTCTTGGCTGCTATTAGATTGATCTTAACATTCGAGCTATATATATTGGTCTTCATTGCCATGTCAAGTACAAAAACAGTGGAAAGTTTGAAAGAGATCTGCATTTAATAAATGAATTCCAGTCCGAAAAAGTCTTTGTGCGTCAATTACACATACAATGCAAACTGACACGGATGAGAACTACTTATGGTTATAAACAGCATTGCTTTTTATATAAAGTATAATTATATACTTTTATGTGAACTAATTAGCACAGTTTAATTATGTAAGTCGAAATTCCCAACTACTTCAAAAAGTATTAGCACGGCTCTTGGCGGCTCCAGAGGACCACAGGTATATATAAATGTGGATATTATTCATGTTTTTGTGCATTTATTCTGTACAAAATTCCGTACAGAATGCACTTTTTCTGTTACATCTTTCTTTGAAGTAGTTTGGAACTTCAACTTATTGTATTAATTTAAGCACCATAAAGACGGCCATCAAATGGAGGCTTCACGGCACACTGTTTGTTTGCAGCCTTCCCAGAAACTCTATGTGAAATAATGTAATCTTCTTTAAAAAGATTAAGTAACAAAATTTAAAATTTAAAAAGTTTATCTGTATGACTATGATTCCTGTAAATTTGACAATGTAAAACCACTGTAGAGGTTTAACTTTGTTGGCTGTTCCTCAGCAATAGTAATTTGAGTTGAAGTACATGCAGCTGGTACAGTTATCATTGAAGCCACAGGAGCAACAGTAGGTAACGGGACCTGGACTGCCAGATCCTTGGTTGGTGTTGGCTCTCTAGGGTCCTGCAGCAGCTGAACTGTCTGTCTAGGTCTATGGAGCTTCAGGAACTCCTTTCAGCTGACACAGCTGTAACATAAAACACAACATAATTTAAATTATTATTAAGTTACTTGATGAGGATGGTAATATGTAAGTTTTAGAGAGAATCAAGGGAGTTATGTTACTAGTCATACCGGTATGTATATATGCTTCACATGGAAGAATAAGTGAAACTAAAACTGCTTGCAAAGCATAACTCTATCCCATCACATGCAACGATGGAACCAAGTCATTTTTAAAAAACTGAACCTCCTTCACCAAACAATGCTTCTGTGAAGAAATAGGCAAAATCATTTCCATTTTAAAAAAAAAAAAATATTATAATGACACGTGTCCCCTAATTGAACCCTTGGAGTATTTTTAGTAATGGCAGCCATCTTGAATTTCAGATCGAAAAAAAAAAATGTTCTGTATAGTCTCCTATGCAAAAGAAACATCCAAGTGAAGTTTATGTTTAATTGGCCTTGTGGTTTCAGAAAAGATAAAAAAAATAGAGAATTAACTGTTTTCCCATAGTATCCCTATGTAAAATTCTAAGTCCTCTTACAGGGGCCCTATACATTTTTGCCCCTAAATTCTTATCTGCATCAAACCCCTACACATAGGGATAATTTATGCCAAATATGAACAAATCTGACAAACCGGTTCTTAAGAAAACAATTTTTGTAATTCCCATATTGTACCCTTTTGGGCCCCTCCTGACCCCTTAAGACAGTGGAACCCATTCATTTTTACAAATCTGAGAAGACAGACGACTGACAATGTGCCATCACATAAGCACTTCTGGCCTTTGGCCAGTAGAGTTTAAAATCGAGCCAGTAGTCCTGACAAGAAGATTTTTTAAGTTTTTACTAATTAAACTTGGATTAAATTAAATTAATTAAAATGTATTATTAAAACAAGAGAGCCAAGATGGCCCTATATAGCTCACCTGAGTGACCTTGAGTCACCCAACTTAAGTATATTATATAAAACATGTACACACAATTCCTGAAAAACGAGATGGGCGAGTAGTTACAATTTTGATTTGTTTTGAAGATGTAACAGATGCGTAGAAAAGTTGTGCGATAACAATATTATCCTTGTGCAGATATCTAGATATCTGTTATCGAAATAAAATTTTCACTATATATCCATGTAAAGAAAACTAGCTTCCCTTCCTGGTGACTATGTTTTTTTGAAGTATCGCAATGGCTGGAACAAACTTGGTAGAGGTTCACCCATGGTAAGTGTCAGTGAAATTACATCGAAATCAAGTCAGTAGATTCTGACAAGAAGGCTTTTGAAGTTTTTACTAAAATAACTAGCACCTCACTGTTGCAGTCATGTTTTTGAACAAATCACAACGGTTTAAATAAACTTGGTAATAGGTCACCCAAGGAACATTTCTGCGAAATTGTTTTAAAATCGATCTGGTGGTTTCTGACGAAGATTTTTTAAGTTTTTACTTAAGCTTATATAGCAAACTAACCCCATCCCTGGCGGCCATGTTTTTTTGACAAATCACTATGGTTTGAACAAACTTGGTGAAAGGTCCTCCAAGGAACATTTCTGTGAAATTATTTTAAAATCAAGCAAGTAGTTTCTGATAAGATTTTTTAAGTTTTTACTAAATATACTTGCCCAGCCCCCTGGCTGCCATGTGTTTTGACAAATTTAGATGACTTGAATGATCTTGGTCATCAAGGAACATTTCTGTGAAGTTATATCATAATTGGCCGAGGGGTTTCTGACAAGAAGACTTTTTAAGTTTTTACTATAGCTTATATAGTAAACTAAACCCAACCCCTGGCGGCCATGTTTTTTTACCAATCTTTTATAGTTTGAACAAATTTGGTGAAGGGTCCTCCAAGGAATATTTCTGTGAAATTATTTTAAAATTGAGCCAGTAGTTTCTGACAAGAAGATTTTTTAAGTTTTTACTAATTAAACTTGCCCCGCCCCCTGGCGGCCATGTTTTTTTTAACGAATCAAGATGACTTGAACAAACTTGGTAGAGGGTCACCAAAGGAACATTTCTGTGAAGTTATATCAAAATTGACCCAGTGATTTCAGAGAAGTTATTAGAAGCTTAAAGTTAACAAGGGGATCACAAAAGCGCACCTGTGAGCCTTTGGCTCAGGTGAGCTAATAACATCTTAATATCATTAATAAATAAAATTCAAATGGTTCTGTATGACAAATCCACCAAAGTGTTATCAAATTGACATTCAAATCGGAGTGGTAAACTTGAAACTTAAATACTTCAATACTGCTCTTCAACTTTTGTATTGTGTTTTCTAAAAAAAGTTTTACTGTACATGTAAACTGTATTCATTTAATACGACACAAATTAAGTTGTAATTTTAAACAGAAAATCTAGTCAAAATGTTTCAATAAATTATTTTGGCATGTTTAAATAGATATCCTTTTGGGATTGTCGGGTCTGTGAGTATACGGGCATAGTATATTTAATAAAAATGTTTTTAGCCAATTCTAAAATTTTGCATAATCTTGATATATTCACTTATAGTTATCGCAGGATTCAAATTTTACAGACATATGAATTGCAGGTAAACCTTTTTTTAATGGGGTTTGACACCATTTTTTCACATATGACGATTGATTGATTGAATATTTAGCGTCATTTGTATGCCATCGAGGGCTAACAGACGATCAGTTAACCTAACCACTGTTTCCTGGGACTAACCTATACTCGAGCACACCCTATCTCTGTAAGTAACTGATAACTTTCCCACTTGAATCAGTCGTGAGAGACAAATGATAATGAGAAACAATGTCGTATATCAATCATCCCGGAGACTGTCACACACATGACAAGATATATGGCATATTCAGTTTTACTCCTACCAAGTGTAACTGGTTCACAAAGTTTTTGGACCAAGTGGGAGTTGAACCTACAACCTCAGCGATGAGAGGTAAGTGAATAGTATACAATTATCTACCTTTTTAGCGGTCAATGGTTAAAAGTATTTTTCCATGGAAAATGGCTATTGACCTAAAGCAGGAAACAATTGACCGTGATGCAGTCCAGATTAATAGTTCACTGCTTTGGGTCAATAATCGTTTTCCAAAAATAAATAATTTTAGCCATTGACCACTTAAAAGGTATATAGTTGTTTTATTATATTGAATAACAATAACAAGAGTTGTCAAAAGACAATAAAGCTCATCGATTGGATAAAACTCACAATGCAAACATTGAAATTGAAGGCAAACACCAAAACTTAAACGCAGCTAAACGCAAAAGTTTAACCATGGGGTCTACAGACAAAAATTTAGTCAAAAAGGGCCATAACATTGCCAAAATACGACCCTGAGTTATGGTTCTTGTCTCTGTGTGTTCCATCGATGATGGTGAACACACATGTGAAGTTTCATTCATATCCAATGAGTTGATGCATAGACATCTTACCTGATATACCTGATAACAAATTTTAACCTGAAAAATTAAGTCCAAAAAGAGCCATAAATCTGCCAAAATGCAATCCAGAGTTATGGTTCTTTTCTTTGTGTATTCCATTGATGATGGTGAACAAACATGCAGTTTCATTCATATCCAATGAGTGGTTGCATAAATATCTTAAATTTAAATGCAAAAGTTTAACCTGGGTGTCCCAGTCCAAAAAGAGTCATTACTCTGCCAAAATGCATTCAAGAGTTATGATTCTTGACTCTGTGTGATTGATTGATGATGGTGAACAAAGATGCGAAGTTTCATTCATATCCAATGAGGTGTAAGCATAGATATCTTAAACTTAAACGCAACTAAATGCAAAATAAAACCAGGGTGTCTACAGACGAAAAATTAAGTCCAAAAGGGCCATAAATCTGCCAAAATGCAACCCAGAGTTATAGTTCTTGTCTCTGTGTGTTCCACCGTTGATGGTGAACACACATGTGAAGTTTCTTTCATATCAAATGAATGATTGCATAGATATCTTACCTTATAAAAAACTTAACCTGAAAAATTAAGTTAAAAAAGGGCCATTTCTCTGCCAAAATAAATCCAGATTAATGGTTCTTATCTCTGTGTATTCAATTGATGATAGTGAACAAACATGCAAAGTGTCATTCATATCCAATTAATGATTGCATAGATATCTTAAACTTAAACGCAAAAGTTTAAACTGGGTAGCTTAGTCAAAAAAGGGACATTACTCTGCCAAAATGTAATCCAGAGTTATGGTTCTGGATCAACTGTTGATCAAAATAACATCAATGCCAATACATTTACAACCTGATGTCATTATATAAACATGTCGGTTGTGGAAAATGGTTTAATTATATTTAGCATTAAAAAAATGGTACTTCAGTATCAGTTTTAATTTACAGACTATAATATACAGTTCAGTTTATTGTTTTATCGAGAAGAGCAAATGGAGTTCGGATGAATTATCAACATGACAAAGGAAGAACAGTTCGTTTGAACTATTGACTCGGTAACTGGGTGAAACTGGTTTCGGCAGAATAAGTGGTCAATAGTTCATTTTTGAAGGAATAAATGGTCAATAGTTCATTTTATTTGACCTGATCAGTTTAGGTTTAAACCAATCAGATTGAAGCATTAATGATAAAAATAACTATCTTCTAGCATTGTTCATAAAAAAGATATGCTCTGGACAAGCAAAAAAAAAAATTAAAAAAATAAAGTAGAAAAAGGGAGATAATTATGTCATTATTCAAGATAGAGTTATGAATCTTTCACTCTGCACTTCCACACATTAGACTTTATCCATGTTGCAAGTGTCATCAGTTCCCTTCTGAACTTTATTAAACAACTTTTCAGCTTCATACTCATCTTCTCAGACCTGCCCTAACAAAGTTTCATCTAGTAGACACATGGCACAACACTTCCATGTCACATTGTAATTTAAACATCAGATAGAATTTCATAGTCCTAAGAAAATTCTCTTTCAAAGACGGCAGCAAATTAACAGAAACCTCTCACCCATGGAATGAAAATGAATAAATGTCTCACATGTGAAGTGGACAATTTTCTGATAAGTCACTGTAGAGCATTATCAACTCAAAAATTAATTATAAGATTTGAGATTACAACTGTTACATTGAGGTCAATATTTATAACACATTGTTACAAATTTCAACCCATTTTAACAACCAAGTTCTTTATTGTATGTGAATTTTAAAAATATTTTGATAAAAGTTATATTGGGATAAATTTTATTAATTGAGAGTTTGACACTTAAAGAAAATTCTTAACACCCCAATATTGAGTTTACTGACCTCAAGATTAGTGGGATGCGTCATTGGCTTGCTTTTATAATGTTGGACACTTACTGTGTAACAGTCTCTTTTAACACCTAGAGGGCCTCAGTGAACAACCCAAGGTCTGCAAGTACTCTTCAAGATGAATCCATCAACAGTTCTCTGTAGGTCGCGGCATATGAATGTGGGGAAGAATTGATTCAGCGGCAGGACCTGCACAAGAGTCAGAGACACATGGTGGATAAGCATTCTACCATAAAATAATGTGTGTAAAAATTGTGACAGTTATGTAAAGGATAGCTGATGGTTTCTCTCGCCACAGGTTGCAAGTTTGATCCGAATTGCAACCCTTAACCTCTCAAAAACAACACTCAGTTTTGATTCTAGCCAGGAAGCGGACTCACAAGCAACTCATGTAAACTTTGTGATTTATTGGCATTGGGAGCCAAAATAGGTGACAAATCCTCATGTTATGTTGCTCATTTGTAGCTAGTATTAACAAAATCCATCTATGCATTACAGGCCAGACACGAAATCTCACAGTCTGAAAGTGTTGTAAAACAAACTCAATACTTTAGCCAATATTAAAAGTTTGAAAAATCCTGATTAATTCCCTTCAACATTTGTGAAACATTACTAGGTTATATATGACATATCAAGTTTTACTGGCTGAGGGAAGCCTACAATGAATATTAGAGGAGAGCCACTGTCTGTTTGCAAGTAACTGGCAAACTTACTCAAATACATTTATTTACCAAGTTGGACTCGAACACTTATGACCATAGTGATGAGAGTTCAGTGATCTTGAGAGAAAGTCTTAGACCACAGATGAGCCTCAACCTTAGAATTAAAATGAAATAATCCTATTCTTCTTATTATTCCTATCATCTAAGATCATAAATACATTATATAAATAAGGAAACTTAACTGTCACTCACTTTCAGATTATGTATGGGATTTGTTTTCTATTTAACTCCTTACCAATGATACCATTTGCAAGCAATGAAGACCAAGACCAGTTTGGAATAACTCACAGCCAAACCAGTCTGGAGTAACTCACAGTCAAACCAGTCTCAAATTACTCAATCAAACCAGTCTGAATCTGGAGTAACTCACAATCAAACCAGGTTGGAATAACTTGCAGTCAAACCAGTCTGATTTACATCAGTCAAATCAGTTTGAAATAATTCTCAGACAAACCGTTCTGATAAAACTCAGTGAAATCCATCTGGAAGAACTCACAGTCAAACCAGTCTGATATAATTCAGTCCAACCAGTCTGGAGTTTTTCAAGTATTTCTCTTCATTTTTATTATAATTATAATACAGTCAAACATGTTTTAAGAAGCCAGTCAAGGGAAGGAGCAAAAAGTAGCCTTTTTAGACAGGTTGTTGCTAAACACAGGTTTATTTACTCTGAAAGAATAGGAATGGGAAATAGCAAATGTGGCTGCTTAAGACAAGTTATTGCTTAAAAGAGGTGTCTGCTTAAACAGGTTTTACTGCAGAACTATAATTGTAGTGGTCAAACTGTAAGAGGAAAACATTTTTGCATAGTAATCAAGCATGTGAGTATATACTGTACCTTGAGTAGTTTAAACATCAGAGACAAATCTGCTGTACATACTTCTTCAGATATTCGTTACTTGGTACCCGGTGAATGATCTCTAGTAACAGCTTACGTAGTTGCTGCAAACTGAAACCGGCAATAAAAAAAAAAAACCATATATAATATAATAACTGGCAGCCAAAGAAAATCCAAGAAAAACATTACAAATGTTAAACATTGTACATAAAACTTATTTTTTCAATATCAAATACATAATGGTAATTGTTATTAATTTTGCCTTGTGTTATATGTATTATTTCTGTCTCTATTATTATTGTATGTATGTGCTCTCCGCATAGAGGGGAATGGGGGGGGGGGGAATAAAGAATCAAATAAAAAATGATAAACTTTGAGAGCTCACTACTGAGTTCCAGCAGGTTAATGTCGCACCAGTAACATCACCTTGGTAATTGGCAAAACTTTAATTGCCAGGTGTTCTTAAGAAAAAAACCTAAGAACAAAATCAATATTGGTGTACATGTAACTTTATCCAGTTCAATGATTATTGTATGTGTGTTGAACACATACTATTGTATGTGTGTTGAACACATACATGTACACGTTTAGAAAGTATTAATATAACAAAGTCACATTCTTTAGAAAGTCATATACAACAAGTAATGTCATTGGTAAGTGTCGCATGCCTCCCAAATGGTCTGTGAAAATAACGATATATTTCATAAAAGGTAGCGATGTATCCATGAATATCAAGAGTCATGGACTGATGTGACCTTCACCTTTGTGTAACATTGACCATGACATGTAATGTAAAGGTCTTGGTATTTCTACAGGTTAATTCAGGTGACACATCATCATGACATGTTGATCACTTGTATCAAGCTATTTTAAAATCCCTCCATGTAAAACAAAGTTACATGTATTGTTTTCCAAGCTGCTACCTACTCACTTAAAATTGCAGCAACCCAAACTATTTTATGGACTTTCCAAGCATTCAATTTTTCTTCAGGATTTTCTGTCCATTTTTCTTAAACAACCAAAGTTCTTTATTGTCTGTGAATTTTTAAAAAAATATTGATAAAGTTATATTGGGATAAATTTTATTAATTGAGAGTTCGACACTTAAAGAAAATTCATAACATCCCAATATTTAGTTTACTAACCTCGAGATTAGTGGGTTGCGTCATTTGCTTGCTTGTATCAAACTTGGTGGGTATAATGTTGGACGTACTCCACCTGTCTGAAGTTACTGCCTCCCTTGTGTGGTATACACTTACTGTGTAACAGTCTCTGTAACACCTGGAGGGCCTCAGTGAACAATCCAAGGTCCGCAAGTACACTTCAAGATGCATCCATCAACAGTTCTCTGTAGGTCATGGCATATGAATGTGGGGAAGAACTGATTCAGCGACAGGACCTGCACACGGTGGGTTAGCATTCTACCATTAAAGAATGTGTGTAAAAGTTGTGACAGTAATGTAAAGGGATTAATGTAAAGGGAGTAATGTAAAGGGAATTGTGACAGTAATGTAAAGGGAATTGTTGGTTTCTCTGGCCAGAGGCTGCGAGTTCAATCCCAATCACAACTTCTCAAAAACAACACTCAGTTCTGGTTCTAGCCAGGAAGTGGACTCACAAGCAACTCACATAAACTTTGTTCTTTATTCACATTGGGAGCCAAAATAAATGAGTATAAACTTAAGGCTGCATCATTAATGTATCACTATAACATCAAAATAGATCTGAGCAAAATTGTATTGTGTTGTTGTATGGGTGTGACAAGGTCAGCTATGTATAGTACTCCAGTAAAAATCCCTTAAACAGTTTACCTAGATGCATTTTAATTAAACCGTAGAGCATATTGTTCTCATGAATTCCAGCTGATTAATTTTGTTTTAGTTCAATTCAGAATGAAGCCCAAAAAAAGTTTTAATTGGTTTCCTGGATAAAACCAGTACTAGGTTTTGTTGAAGACAGACCATTGGGCCGAGATTGGGGAGGATCAAACCTGTGGCCTCTGGTGTGAGTGTCAATGTCCTATATCCTCTACACACACCCACCCCCTTCCGAGTTAAGTAACACAAGATGGAGGAATATGGGGAGAGTGATCTGGCAACACTAGCATTGTTTTTCTATGTTTATTATATGTTTGAAATACCAAGAAATGGTTTAAAACAAACATGTACTAATCTTACACTGGTTAAATACCGTCACCACTCTTAAATGAACATTTAAAATAAATCACAAATTAAATAAAAAAAACAAAACTGAACCTAACAAACAAATTGTGTTGCCCATTGGCCAGTTCCTCAATCACACGGCATAGAGCTGCCTTCCATCTGCCCGGTATTTCGACACCGGGTATCAAGTTTGTATCTTCACATCCTTTATAGAAACTTCATACATGGCATAATCTCTATCTGCCAGTGGGTGGGGGTACAGATGTATGAAACAATGCCTGGTGTAAAAAAAAAAAAGATAAAATATGAAGAAGAATATTTTATTAACTGTTACAGTTTCTCTTTACAAAACATGGACTTACACATTGTATATACAACTTATATACACATGTCAGTTACCAGAACATATATATCATACAATACATTGTTGATGATTTAATATATGTTTTGTTATGTTATCAAATGTATCAGAATACTGAGGATGAATTTAAATGTATGAGTTTATCAATAGATGTGTATGATATTGTCTAGTCGCCAGAAAAAAAAAATACATTGCTATTTTATTACATGTTTACACTGTTAATAAATAAAATATCCTTCAAATCATTTAAAGCATCTTACAATAGGATATAACATTTTCAAACAAGATATAACATAATTAAGAACACCACTCATCTGCTGGCATGTCCATGTAAAAGCTGTGTCTTTCGAGAACAATAAAGGCAGGAGTGTGGAAAGAATGAATTATTTCCAGCGTTTTTTAGATTGGCTATACCTACCGGTGTTGTGGCAGAGGTTGTAGTGTGATGGTGTTCATAACAAGAGGTATAAAGTTGGCCACTTCCTGGTGAACATTTGGCTTGTACAGTTGATACATAAACACCACGATGATTGGTAGCTCTCCCAGAACCTTCAGGGATAACACCATAAGGGATAATGTTATACTGCAAATATATAAACAAGTAACTTAGTAAATAATACATTTTTTTTCCATTTTTTGGACGGTATATGGCTTTTTCAGTATCATTAATGGAGGAAGATCACAGTAGGCAGATACGTGACTGTTTTGAACTATTCTATATTCAACTATACATGTATATCCATCTGAATGAATTCCAGAAACTGTAAAACTTTTATGTAAAAGCGTTTTGTGGTTCTTCCCAGGAAGCAAACTCAAGAGCGCTTCATACTAGATCTATTTATAGAGCTCAGATTTCGATATTCCCTGTAGGGCCTCAGTTATATCACTACTATCATGTAGTTAATTTACAAACAATCACAGTTATCCTTACATCGAGAATAGCACGTGCAAAGAGTACATATGCACTTGTCACAGTTTTTTCCCACATGGAGTTCTGCAAGATAGATCTTTCAGAAGATTCACATCCATGCCAGGAATGGTGAAATGTTTCAATATGCTAAGTCGCAAACATGTATTTGTCTTACATATTTCTAGCATTTCCGTGTTAACCCTGTTTGAATTCAAGGTGTACGGGGCTATAAACAAAAAGCAGGTGCCAGGTTCACTTTCACGTGCACAGCGACCAACCTCTTGCCAATAAAGCAAGAGACGACTGGCTACAACCCCAGTGTAACACATATCTCAAATCTAGTATATCTACCCCCATACCAAATGCTATAGTGCACACTACACATCTAACTAGACCTATCACTGAAGGTGATGAATACCATGACAGAAAATGGTTAACCATTGTATGAAGTTTTATTAAATTATATCCAATAGTTTTAAAGTTATGCTCCAGACAAAAAAAATTCTTAATAAATGAGAATGTTATGGATTGAGTTGTTTGTATTGTTAATTTTTTTATGGTTTTGTTAAAATTAAAAACGGTCTTTTTAATTATTGTGCAGTGTACAAGCTTTCATGGCAATCAATAAATGTTATACTTTTTCGAGTTATGTTGAGGGACAACAATTTTATGGATAAGAAACAAACAAGAGCACTAGGAATACAATATCGAACCTGCTTTGCTTGAACTCCATGTATTCATCAACTTGGTTCTTTCATGAACTTTATTAAACTGTTATCACTGATGGCTTTAAAAGTACTTTAAAAGTAATGCACCAGACAAGGGAAATATATCAAAGGGCAATAACTGTGTAATTAGCAAGAATAGAGTTATGTTTCTTGTACACTGCACTTCCTGTCATTATATTCTACCATTGTATGAAGTTTGATGAAATTCCATCCAGTTCTTTAAAAGTAATGCTCGGGACAAGGGAAATATATCAAAGGGCAATAACTGTGTAATTAGCAAGAATAAAGTTATGTTTCTTGTACACTGCACTTCCTGTCATTATATTCTACCATTGTATGAAGTTTGATGAAATTCCATCCAGTACTTTAAAAGTAATGCTCCGGACAAGGGAAATATATCAAAGGGCAAAAACTCTGTAATTAGCAAGAATAGAGTTATGTTTCCTGTACACTGCACTTCCTGTCATTATATTCTACCATTGTATGAAGTTTGATGAAATTCCATCCAGTACTTTAAAAGTAATGCTCCGGACAAGGGAAATATATCAAAGGGCAATAACTCTGTAATTAGCAAGAATAGAGTAATGTTTCTTGTACACTGCACTTCCTCTCATTATATTCTACCATTGTATGAAGCTTGATGAAATTCCATCAGGCACTTTTCAAGTTATGCTCTGGACAAGAAAAAATATCAAAGGGCAATAACTCTGTAATTAGCAAGAATAGAGTTATGTTTCCTGTACACTGCACTTCCTCTCATTATATTCTACCATTGTATGAAGTTTGATGAAATTCCATCCAGTACTTTAAAAGTAATGCTCCAGACAAGGGAAATATATCAAAGGGCAATAACTCTGTAATTAGCAAGAATAGAGTTATGTTTCTTGTACATTGCACTTCCTGTCATTATATTCTACCATTGTATGAAGTTTGATGAAGTTCCATCCAGTACTTAAAAAGTAATGCTCCAGACAAGGGAAATATATCAAATGGCAATAACACTGTTATTAGCAAGAATAGAGTTATGTTTCCTGTACACTGCACTTCCTCTTATTATATTCTACCATTGTATGAAGCTTGATGAAATTCCATCCGGTACTTTTCAAGTTATGCTCCGGACAAGAAAAAATATCACAGGGAAATATATCAAAGGGCAATAACTCTGTAATTAGCAAGAATAGAGTTATGTTTCCTGTACACTGCACTTCCTCTCATTATATTCTACCATTGTATGAAGCTTGATGAAATTCCATCCGGTACTTTTCAAGTTATGCTCCGGACAAGAAAAAATATCAAAGGGCAATAACTCTGTAATTAGCAAGAATAGAGTTATGTTTCTTGTACACTGCACTTCCTCTCATTATATTCTACCATTGTATGACGTTTGATGAAATTCCATCCAGTACTTTTCAAGTGATGCTCCGGACAAGGAAAATTGCAACGGACAGACAGACCGACCGACCGACCGACAGACCGACAGACCAACAGACCAACAGACCGACCTCAGGGTGACTCCAATATGCCCCCTCAAAACTTCGTTTGTCGGGGGTATAATAATGCTGTCACATTTGACAAATTCAGACGTGACCCTTGCTTTATCTTTGTCCAGTGTAGACTTGTGGTATATGTCTATAATTCGTCTTTTTGGATCCCTGTCCTTGTTTAACCATGCAGCCTCTCTAACTGTATACACCAGATGAGCATTTATCTCTGTAGCTTTTGAAACAGATCTAAATTTATTGGAGGGTTGTATAGATAATGCAATTATGTCAGATTATGTGTGTGTGTGTGTGTGTGCATGCGTGCGTGCGTGCGTGCGTTACAGTAAAACTTGTCTTAAGCAGCCACTAAAGGGAAAAGCAAAAATGATCTCTTAAGGCAGGTGGCTGCTTAATACAGGGTGATTAAAACTAGAACTAAAAAATGGCTAATAGAAAAATTACTGTTTGAAACAAGTGGATACTTAATAGAGGTGGCCACTAACACATGTGGGACTGTATCGTATATATAAAAATATATATCAAAAGCAATGTTATAAATTTTATTGGTTGAGTCTTATTACAATGATTTATTATGAATTTATATATAAAAAATTATGTATACTTGCAAAAGATCATAGCTTTTGGTGCTCCTTTTTTCCTAATAGTTGGAGCTGCTTGACATACCAGCTTAATTCCTTTGTACAGGATGCAGCTCTTTATATTTCAAAACTGAGGTTTGGTCTAAAATGTATAAAAGGAATGATGATGAATTCCATGCATTTAAAACGTCATTCTTAGTCAAATTTAAATGTTTTATTTTACCCAAAACATGTAGAAAAACATTACTTAAAAAAAGGTGGTCTATGATATACAGTCAAACCTGTATTATTTCTGTGATGATGCATTCTAAGTCTTCTAAATTTCTAATAGTAAGGTGGTTGCATCTGTTATTAAAATCCATTTTATTATTCTTGCAAGTACTTTTGCCGATGACTATAATTGCACATTTCTATATCTGCTGTAGCGAATAAACTAATTTTGTTTTAAACCGGAAGTGCAGTTGTGACATCACGCAGGTGTCCAATATGGCGACTTCCACCACAAAATTGATGTGCGAAAATGACTGTTACAAAACAAGCTGATATAACTTTATGGACTCGAATTGATGCATATTGATACTATTAATAGAAAAAGGCGAACCCATAGCTTTTCATATTATCCTGTTTTATACACAGGGTTGCGTTCCCCTTTAATAGAGGGGACTGCTTACACAGGTTTAACTGTAATTTTTGTTTGAGATTCAGGACCTCCATATGTAACCTTAATGTCAATTACTGTCACTTGTTTTCTCATTTCTTGACCCTTGTTTTCAATCTGTAAAACCCATTGCATATATTTTGTTAATCCTTACAGAGTATTTATATATTGTTTTTCTTAAGATATCTTAAAATGCTGCTATTTTCATGTGTGTTACCATTTTTCTAACATATGGTAATAATTAAAATAAGTAAATAATGCTTCTATCATGATTGCAGTGGACAAATACAACATATATTGTATAATATTTGGCTTTGGTAGCTTCAAATAAATATATTAAACAGTTCTAGCTTGTGTTCTAAAGTAATCTTTTTAAGTTTAAACACCAAGAACCTGATTTACAAACTTTACAATGATATCAATATACTTCAAGGTCCTGTTTATAGTTCAAAATGAAAATGTACATTACGTATCTGGTAATACTGCTACAGTCTTAAGAGAATCACTATCAATCAATAAAAGGGATGTTATATCACTTACGATCTCTTTTGTGCATATTGCAGTAAAATCTCCAACTGGAACCCCACATGCCAGACACTTCCCTGTATTTTGGCCTGAAGTCGCACCCCCTATAGTACATGAATAACAAGCTTAGTACAAAATAATTGCAATTGGATGTTTAATATTTGGTCAATATATATCTTCATTTCTACACTAAAGAAATATAATAGAACAAGAAATGTCACTGTTTAGTGTCACATGCCCCCCCCCCCCCCAACATGTCATGATGTTATGTTGATCATTTGTAGCAAGTATCATTAAAATTCATCTATTCATGACAAAGTTACAGGCCAGAAATGAAATCTCACATAAACTCAAAGTGTTGTCAAACAAACTGAAATTGTGACCTTGACCTTTGAGGTACGGGTGTGGGTCTTACTCGCGACATGTCGTCATGTTCTGTTGATCATTTGTTGCAAGTATAAACAAAATCCATCAATGCATGACAAAGTTACAGGCCGGAAACCAAATACCAGATGGAAGGATGGAAAGACGGATGTTCTCATGAATGGGTATTTAAGTGGCTTCTTTGCGTCAATCGTATACTTGTGGCTAAATTTTAGAAAATTTTAGCCACGTAAGAGAAAAAAAGCCACATAAATGCTGTTTTTTAAGTGTCTAGAAACAGCCACGTAATTATTTTTCAACAGCTTTTCAACTGTCCATAAAAATTACTAACCCTAAACCCTAGACACTTAACTACTCATTTGTTTGCCAGGACAGACTGACTGACAGACGGACGGACGGACGGACGGACGGACGCTGCGATTACTATATGCCACCTAAAAATTTTTTGGGGGGCATAAAAATAAAAATCTACATGCAATAAAAGTAAAATTATTTATATAAATGTGCAGTTATGTTGCTTTTGTTTTAAGATATTGACATACAGGTCATGCCTCTTTAATCTTTGTACAGTGTTTACATTTGTATACCATGTATTCCTGTTAATATTCCATTTGGGTATGTAAGTATGTTTTAGAATTAATGTAGTTGTTAAAATGAATTATCAATTCAACATTCATCTGAACTAATATCATTCTAAAATGTATATATGATTAAATAAATAAAAACACTAATTTTTAATATATTAAATGCAAAAAAAAGGACAACACAATGAACTTTTTTACAGCTGAAGATATTTTTGTTATCATTTGTGTCCATTCCAAAATAGTCCAACCTTGAACACCAACACATTTCTTGCAAAGATAAAATAAATTGTTTATAAATTGAAAATAATATATTAAATAATATAAAAGTATATACCACTCATGAATACAATGTGCCTCATTATATGGAATCAGACACACTGACTTTATACATCTTGCTGCATAAAAGCTCTCTGCCAAAGTCACTTGTGATTGACTCTGGGGTACAGAAGAGAAAGGTTAGGTCTCCATCATTGATTTTTGAAAGAATATGTTGGAGAAAAAAATGTTAACAGCAAAAACAAAACAAGAATTATGTCTCGCCATGTCCGCTTTGACCGTTAATACACACAGAGGAGAGAAAAAAATTAAAATATATTCATGCAAGAGTTATCTAACTTGGTTAATGTAGTAGGTTTTATGACAAGAAATATTGTAGGAAGTATCGTGTGAAGTTTCGATCAAATACATTAAGAGATTTTTGAGATATGAACTTAATGCTAGTTGCACACAAAACTTACTTTAACCAGTATTTCTAAATAAAACATATTTAAAAAAACAACAACAACTTCAACCAGTATTTCTAAGTAAAACATTAAAAAAAAAAAAAGAATAAAAATAATTTTTTTTTTTTAAATAAATTAAAAAAAAAGAAAAGTACTCAGCATCTTATAATGCAGGGTCTTAGTTGTAACTATGATCCAAGTATGAGTGTCCTAGCACTTGTACTTGTTGAGAAAGAGTGTAAAAATGAAAGCTTAACATTGAAGCTAAATGCAAAATTCAGCATTAAACAATGTCAATGGACCATGAAATGTAGGTCACACTCAGCATCTGCAGTATATAATGTGATGCAGGGTGTTAGTTGTAACAATGATCCAAGTATGAATGTCCTTGCACTTGTACTTGTTGAGAAATAGTGCAAAAACAAAAACTTAACGTTGGAGCTAAATATAAATGTTTGACGTCGTCGTCAACGGAAAAGCAACACCTTAATCTCATCTCTCCTTCGTCACGGCAAGACAAAAAATATGATAAAAACACAATTTTGTATAAATTAATGTTTTATTAAAGTTATAGACCTAAATATTTTACTCATAATACACTTAATAATTTAATATAGTATTCATATTCCCTATAATCTGTTTTGGCATTATTATGTGAATTGATGATAATACCAAGGAACTAGAATCTGTATAACATCTAAGTTATAAAATGTCTAAAAAAATAAAAAATAATAGACAATATTGAATATAATATATTAATACAAAAAGTGTCAAAATCAACATTTTAAAGTATAAAACTTGCTCTTTTAAGATTCCTGGTCGTTGTGTCCAATTGCTGCACAGGATACACCCTTGTCAGACCAAGATTTTAACTGATTGGCAATCAGAGATAACAGTGGTGACACCACTAACGCCACATGATGTTGATCAGGTTCAAGCTTTAAAAAATAGAATATAACATGTTGTAGTGTACTAATGTAGATCTACACAAAAAAGCTCAGAATTATTTATAGGCAGGAGTAATGGAACTCAAAAAATCAAAAACAAATACTTGAAAAAAAAATTCTCACCCCATAAGAAAACTTTGTATGATAACCTAGCAATTAAATTATACTAGCCTTAACAGTTAACACTTTACTCCATATACACTTCCAAACTCCAAGCCACACATAGTCGATTTCAATGAAGAGATACATATTACCTATTTATTCTGATAGAGCAGAAAACAGTGTGGAGCCTGTTCTGATTGCTCATTATTAGGAACTGGTCCCACACTGTTTTCCAAAGCCTCCTTTATTAGGTGTCCATATGAAGTTAAGTATTGGGTGACATTTTACTATTTAACCTCAACAAGTGATATCACTCATTCTAATAGGTGATATCACTCATTTGGATAAGTGATATCACCAATTTCAATAAGTGATATCACCAATTTGAAATGAATGAGTGATATCACCTTTGAATAAGTGATATCACCTATTTGAATGAGTGATATCACTTATTCAAATAAGTTATATCACCTAAACTAATGAGTGATATCACTTATTCGAATAGGTGATATCACTTATTCGAAATGAATATAGACAATGATTACTCCCAAGGATGAGAATAAAATGGAAATATCAAATATATTGTGTAAAAAAATATTGTGTCATAAAATAAATATCATTGTGAATGTAGAATATATAATTGTTTATTCTTTAATCATTTTATAAAACCATATATTTTGGCAGTTGAGGGTCATATATTCACTGCTGGATCACATATATATCTATATCTGCTGAATCATTTTCATCATGTTTTCACTGCTGAATCATTTAAGCAGGGATCAGTCTGTTTTTTTCTTGCTTGATAAATCAAATAAGTGATATCACCTATTTGAATAAGTGATATCACTGATTCATATTGCATAGGTGGTACTACTCATTCCAATAGGTGATATCACTCATTCGAATAAGTGATATAACTTATTCGTTTTAAATAGGTGATATCTTTATTCGAAATGAATAAGTGATATCACTCATTTGAATAGGTAATATCACTCATTGAAATAAGTGATATCATCTAATCGAAATGAATAAGTGATATCACTCATTCCAATAGATAATATCACTCATTCAAATAAGTGATATCACCTTTTTCAATAAGTGATATCACTTATTCAAATATTTGCTCAGATTTAAATTTGAGAGATAAAACATGCTCAACCTGAGCAAACGTAAGAGTGAGTCTGTCCATTTCTGTAGTCTGCTGTTCGCAAAAGATAAACACGATTGACCTCCGTCATTTGAATATTCACAAATAAATATGTGACGTCACACAATTCAAAATGCCGGTTGTTGGTGGGGAAATCCCGACTAAAAGGAACGTCTACAAACTTTGAACTTTTATATAAATTTTTGTTCGGTGATGGCTCTATTTATCTGTTTGATGAGTTGTTATAACGTGTTGGTGAATGGTTTGTTGTTGTTTTTTTTTTTGTGATAATTTTTTTTTATTTCATCAGTTAAATTACAGATTATATACATATAATGAAATATATTACAATTCTTCCAACAATATGGTCATAATCAATTCAGTTTAATTTGTAATACTTGTATCGCAATATATTATTGTGATGAAATAATTTCATTTTTTTTTAGAGGAATAGAGGAAGAGAGAAGAGGGATGTAGAAAAAGTATAGAATTTGGACATTGCTTTTCCTTTGTTTAAAAATTAAAAGGGCATTTTTATCAATATTTATTAGGTTTTAAACATTTTTAGAAAAATTACCCCATTTCAGTTCGCAATTTATCTTTATTTAGAGCTATTAATCATTCTATTTCTATACCTTTATATAGGTTCTGTTTAAATACATGAAACAATGGGACAGTTTTTATACATTTACATCTAAAGACAAAATATTTAGCAGAAAATATTATATAATTGATGTTGTTTTTATTGTTAACTTTTTCAGTACAGCCGAAACTTACTAATTAAGAATTAAAAAATAGTATTTATATCATTTTTACTATTTAAAAGATTCTGTAACTGACTCCAGAAATGCTGAACATGATTACATTCCCAAAACGTGTGCTTTATGGAATCTGTATTCATATTACAAAAGTCGCATAAATTAGAATTAGTCCATTTGAATTTATATAGGGATTTGTTTGTTGGAATAATTCTGAGTAGATATTTATACTGAAAATTCCTTAATATACATTCAATTGTAGATTGTATAGGTACTATATATATATTTTTCTCCAATCAATATTTTCAAGTTCTGTTTCTCACTTCTTTTCTGACTTAATTTCTGGTTTTATATTATTATCCAGTTGGTGATTGTATAAAAAACTGTTGACTTGTTTTGATTTCAATAATCTTTGCAGAAGACTTTCTTTTCTATTTGTAACTATGCTTTCTGTTTTTAAGATTTGTTTCCATTCTTTAGGTATACTATGAAGTATTGATGTATGTAACAGAAAATCTCCAGCATCAATTTGGTATAAGTTTTTAAAATCATTAAAAGTGTAAAATGTTTTACTTTGGTAGTCAAAAAGTTGTTCTATTAGTGTTATACCTCTATCTTTCCATTTTTTATTGTAAAAAGTATTTAAATTACTTTTTAAATTAGAATTATTCCAGATTATTTCTTCACTCAAATATTCATTTTCTTTGTTTTGCTTTATTTCTTGCCATGCTAATAAAATATCCTGTAAGAAATCTTTTTCTGGAAATAATTTGACGAATGTTTTTTTTAGCTATAGATGGTATGTAAGCTCAAACAACATTGTCAAACTACATTTTCATTTTGGCTCTCATTTTCTTGTTTTTTTTAATGACGGGGCCTATGGCGTTAAACTGCAGCATGTCACCTCATGCTATAAGCTGTTTAGATGACATAAGCACCTATGACTAGCTTCATATAAGCCTTGACCTTACTTTGCAATCAAGCTAAAATAAATTAGTTTAAATAAATAAACTTATTTTACCAGTGTAATTTCAACAAAATAATTTTTTAAATTGCGAATTTTTACCATTTTGTGGCCCCTCATGAACCCTTTTAGATAGTGGAACGGTTGGAACCCAGTGATTTTTTTTTTTACAAATCTGAACCTCCTTCACTAAACCATGCTTCAACAAAATATGGCAGCTGACTTACCCGACATGCTCTGGTTGTCAGCAGTCTTTTTATCAGACTTTATGGTTGTCACGGTGAATGTCTCCAGTAGCAATGCATCAACATTGATCTTTGCAACGTCCTTCACCTTGATCTGAGAACGAGGATCAAAGATCTTGTTCAGGTGTCCCGGCAAGCTGGTGTATATTTGGTTGACAAACTTCAAGAAATCTTGTATCTAGGAGTCAAATAAAGGTTAAAAATGAAACAATGAATCTAGAAAGATAATTATGAAAAAGTGCAGCAGTAAACTTACAGGAAAATAACTACAGAACATGAATGAAGCAATCACATTTGAGCCAAATCTATCAGAGTAAAATTTAATACCCGTACTTTAACCCTTTACTTCATATAGACGCCTTTGGACACCTTTAATATAGACGCCTTTGGACACCTAATATGGAAGGCTTTTGAATTATTGGGTGAATTATGTTCGTTACGAGCAATCTGAACTCTTCCTGCACTGTTTTCAAAGGCCTTCTGTGATTGGTGTAGGAAAACGCGTATCTATGGAGTAAAGGGTTAAAGGAATATATCAGGAAAACACGCTAGAAATGTCTTACAAAATAAAATAATTATTAAAATGGATAAAAGGATCTCATTATCGATAATAAATCAAATTCGAATAGTTTTGTATGGCAAATCAACCAAAACATGACAAAATCAGTATCTAAATTGGAATGGTAAACTTGAAACAAAATCCCCATTCTATAAACAGATGACACTTAAATACTGCTTGGCGACATTCAGACTCTTTCTAAGATGAAACAATTTTAACTATGTGTTAACCTGAATCAATGGAGGATCTACTCTTAAAAAAAACCTGACATACATCCCCTCCCCCTGAACTCCCATATTTGATTAAAATTCATTATATTTCTACTGAAAAATTGAAATCAAAATGACATCATGTGACTCATTTAATATGTCCAAAACTTTATTGCACTTTAAAACGGGAAATCTATTTTAGTCTAGCCTAGGCATGTAGACCAAGTTAGAAAATCACGTATTAATATTATTTTGGCATGTTTTGATAGATATTCTAATGGCAATACGGGGTTAGTGAGTTTATATAGGCATGGTATATTGAAAACAAGAGATGTCACTGGTAAGTGTCGCATGCCCCCCAAATGGTCTGTGAAAAATAACAATATATGTTATAATAGGTAGCGATATATCCATGAATATCAAGAGTAATGGACTGATATTTCAGACTAGATATACAATTTAATGACTTTTTTATATTAAAGCATGATCTTCACCTTTGTGTAACCCTGACCTTGACATCTGATGTAATGGTCTGGATATTTCAACAGTTAAATGCAGGTGAAACATCATCATGATATGCTGATAAATTGTGTCAAGATATTATAAAATCCCTAAATGTAAGACAAAGTTACAGATCAATTGTTGATCAATTGATAAATTAAGCCAAGTGTTTTTGAAATCCATCCATTATTAATAAAGTTAAAGGACAGACTTGAAATCTTAAACAGATTCAAGGTGTTGTCATACATACTAAAAGTATGACCTTGAGGTACAGGTCGAAGTCTTACTTATGACACTTCGTCATGTCATCTTGATATTAAAGTTAAAGACAAAGTCACAGACCAGACACGCAATACCAAACAAATTGAAAGTGTGACCTTTGAGGAAAAGTTCTGGGTCTTACATGCAACACTTAATTATGTCATGTTGATCAACTAAGCCAAGTGTTTTTAACATTTATCCATAGATTTTAAAGTTACAGACCGGACAAGATATGTCACAACAGGCCAAAGAAGGCCTGAGGACGCTCTACTGACTGATGCCCTAAGGCGCGGGGTCATTTTTAACCCTACACATAGGGATAATTTATGCCAAATATGAACAAATCTGACATACCGGTTCTCAAGAAAATGACTTTAGTAATTCCCCATTTTTACCCTTTTGGGGCCCCTCCTGACCCCTTAAGACAGTGGAACCCATTCATTTTTACAAATCTGAGCCTCCTTCACCAAGCAATGCTTCTGTGAAGATATAGGCAAAATCATTTCCATTTCTAAAAAAAAATAAAATATATTATAGTGACATGTGTCCCCTAATTGAACCCTCGGGGCGGGGTCATATTTAACCCTAGGGACACCATTTAAACAAATCTAACAATACTATAGTTGGTCATCATTACTACATAAACATTTTGAAAATCTGTTAGGCCATTCATGAGAAGAAGATTTTTTAAGTTTTGGACTATTTTTAGTAATGGTGGCCATCTTGAATTTCAGATCGAAAAAAAAAATCTTCTGTATAGTCTCCTATGCAACAGAAACATGCATGTGAAGTTTCAGTTTAATTGGCCTAGTGGTTTCAGAATAAATGAAAGAAAAAGAGAATTTTCTGTTTTCCCATAGTATCCCTATGTAAAATTCTTAGCCCCTATAAATTTTAGCCCCTTAATTCTTATCTGCAATCAAACCCCTACACATAGGGATAATTTATATCAAATATGTACAAATCTGACATACCGGTTCTTAAGAAAACGATTTTAGTAATTCCCAATTTGTACCCATTTGGGGTCCCTCCTGACCCCTTAAGGCATATGAACCCAGTCATTTTTACAAATCTGAGCCTCCTTCACCTAATATTGCTTTTGTAAAGATATAGGCAAAATCATTTCCATTTAAAGAAAAAAAAAAATTATACTGACATATGTCCCCTAATTGAACCTTTGGGGCGGGGTCATTTTTAACCCTAGGGAAACCATTTGAACAAATCTAACAAAACTATAGTTGGTCATCATTACTACATAAACATTTTGAAAATCTGTTAGGCCGTTCATGAGAAAAAGATTTATTAAGTTTTGGACTATTTTCAATTTTTAGTAACAGTGGCCATCTTGAATTTCAGATCGAAAAAAAAAATCTTCTGTATAGTCTCCTATGCAATAGAAACATCCATGTGAAGTTTCAGTTTAATTGGCCTAGTGGTTTCAGAATAAATAAGAGAATTTTATGTTTTCCCGTAGTATCTCTATGTAAAATTCTAAGTCCCCTTACAGGGCCCCTATAAATTTTAGCCCCTAAATTCTTATCTGCAATCAAACCCCTACACATAGGGATAATTTATATCAAATATGTACAAATCTGACATACCGGTTCTTAAGAAAACAATTTTAGTAATTCCCAATTTGTACCCTTTTTGGCCCCCTTCTGACCCCTTGAGACATAAGAACAGTCATTTTTACAAATCTGAACCTCCTTTACCTAACAATGCTTTTGTGAAGATATAGGCAAAATCATTTCCATTTAAAAAAAAATATATATTATATTGACATATGTGTCCCCTAACTGAACCTTCAGGGCGGGGTCATTTTTAACCCTAGGGACACCATTTGAACAATCTAACAAAACTACACAAACATTTTGAAAATCTGTTGGGCCATTCATGAGAAGAAGATTTTTTAAGTTTTGGACTATTTTTAGTAATGGTGGCCATCTTGAATTTAAGATAAAAAAAAAATCTTCTGTATAGTCTCCTATGCAATAGAAACATCCATGTGAAGTTTCAGTTTAATTGCCCTAGTGGTTTCAGAATAGATGAAAGAAAAAGAGAAATGTAAGTCAGAAGATGGACGATGGACAATTTACCATGACATAAGCCCTGCTGGCCTTTTGCCAGTAGAGATAAAAAACAATGAATTTGATAAAAATGTATTTGCATTTGGCTTACTTATTTTGTTTCAATTGAATCATACTATATTTCTTAGCTCCTATCAATACTACTTGCATTTTGTCAAAATTAACTTTAAGACCTGATGTATTTGCATAAAATGGTAATTCTTTTTAAGTGTTTCATTTAATGATGTTTCTGAACTGTCTAGGATAGCTAAAGAGTCACCAGCAAACTGAGAAAGCTTGTATTCATGACTGTTTATTGAAATACCTTTTATATTTTTATTGCGACATATTTTATGTATTAATTCTCTATTTTATTACATCAATATTAATGAAAGTTTTCATATTATAGGTGTAACCCCACCATTGATTTTTGTTCTTTATTCTATAGTAAATAATAAAAGTTTGAAGGCTTGTCATTCATAGAGGGTCCCAAATGAAAGAAGTGAAACCTACATTTTACTGTTTGTCAACCTCTGCACTATCAAAATATGATGAGAAAAGTAGGGGTCATGTGTCATGTAAGAGATTTTTTTCCTGCTCAGTGTGTACACTGGTGACAAAGTGAAAGTAGACTTCCGAAATCATGAATTCATACCCCAATTTCCAAGCATCATTTTTTTTTTCTAAATTCACAATTCAAACATGACAATGCTATCAAAATGTTCAAAATACATCAATAATGCCATTCAAATAAAAAAATGAGCATTAAAATAAGGAAAATGCATTTTTAAAGAAGAAGAATTGAGGATTATTTACAACCGCCATTATGCGACTACCCCACGGAAGCACTTCCTTTTTGCAATGGTGGCACTATGCCTATATATACATATGTGTACTATGTATGAATTTTCTGTTTTCATGAAATACATGAAAATAAGCAATTGTTCAAGTTTGGTGGCGGTTTTTCAATTTCAACTGGATTATAATTGATTTGTTAAAAAATATAGCTTGTATTAATTTACACTATAGGGAATAGCCCCTCAATTAGATTAATAAACACTATTTATAATTGAACAAACTTAATTAATTGTTAAAACAAGTACAATACAATATATTTTTTGACAAGTAAAAATATAGCAAAGATGATTGTCTAAATCAGGATCATTCACCGGCTATCTAATGTTTAAAAATTTTGAGATGTGACTTCAAACAAAAAACTGTTGTAAAATAGTAGAGTAATATAATTATGATATATACATGTAGATTAAGTTAACTGTCACATTGTCCTCAAAACATAATTGTGAAAGTAGATGCAATATTCATTATATCATGTTGAATATTGTGGTAGAATTATAAGTCACTGATATTTGATTCCAGGGTGTCAAATCGCAAAAATTAAAACCATCTGTACGTTAATTTGTTGTTTTTGTGTAGGTAGAGTGAGCCTAGAATCTTCCTTTTTGTTGGTGTCATATCTTTACAATTTTGTGCCAATAGTGCAAAATATGCCAAATATATAAAATAAGTCACTTGGCACCAATTTGCCTTTATCTGAAAATGATAAATGACTAATTAAATATGAATACCTTTGGTCCCATGCATGTAAGATACTGATACCCAAAATGGCAGAACCTCAATGTAGGGAATGTACATCTCCGCATGAAGTCCTGGCCAAGAACTCTGTTATGGATGTCATTCTGAGAACAACCAACTAGAATGACTCACACAACAATTAGTTTTGCACTGTTCTACATAAAAAATAATGAAATGCACTTATGGAACACTGATTACATAACCAAATGTTCTAAAAGCACCTTGTTTCCATACATTGTCATCTGTTGCTCCAACTAGGCAGGACAAAACATGGGGATGACCATAATAACTATGGTTTGATGACACCCTTTCATTTTTGACAATTCTGTCCGCTTCTTGCAGTGTATCACTATGCATCTTCAAACTGTTATATCTTAATCAAACAGCACCCAGTGTCAATCCAAACTTGGCACAACTCATGACAATGTTCCATTGTTCTCATCTGTAGAAAAAAACATGAACATTTAAAGCATTTTCAAAACAGAAACATGCGTAACCAATCTATATAGCTCTAATTTCTCAAGGGTAATAATTTTACTACTGTCATGTAAGGGAGGTAATTCTTAAATGAGACCTAATGAAAAGCAGACCAGTCCATCTCAACTGATTGAAAAGTTTGTTGCTAAAACTTGCACTATTTCTCTACATAAAAAAAACATCTTTTGCTTCTTCTACCATAAAACTATGATTATAAGCCGCAGTTTTTTCCCAATGTTTAAGGTCGAAAACAGGGGTGCGTATTATACTAATGTCTAGTTAAAAATAATTTTATTTTTCAGGTCTCATCAGAGTTTCCCCCAAACTTTGCGATCGTCAACAAAGGCCAGTCAAGAACAGTATTTCTGATGACTATCATCTTGAACGTAGTGCAAAAAGCACACAAAGTTTTAAACATGTCTTACATGCTTTATATTTTATAATTTCTATTTAATAAACAAAGTTTATAAACCCTTTTTGGTATAATTGTGTATTCTGCAACTTCCAAAAGTGAAAACAATAAAACTTTTTGTTAAACCAGAAGTCTTCTACTTATTAACTAGACTGGTGCAAATATTCAAATTCTGATCAATTCAATATTTTTACGCTCGCCATTAAACGGGATAATTGTATGATGTTTAATGTAATAAAGAAATATATATATAAAAATATTGACTATTTTTTACAATTATGAATTACATTTTTTTACAATTATGAACAATTATTTTTGTTATTAATTATATTTTCAAAAAACTTGTTTGTCACAGTCAATTATTTATGTGGTCGTGTTTATTATTTGCTGATAGTTAGAGCAGTTTATTGTAATTTTTAACAAAAACTTTTTGTCACACTCATATCACTTAAATCATGTCAATGATTACCCCTTAATTAAACTGACTGCATATTGGCTTAAGATCTTTGATGATAATTACTTTAAAAGATTACATTAATTTGCAGTTTGATATTTTTCAACAAAATTTTAATTTAATCTTGTTGTTTGCATTATTTCAAACTTTTGCATCTTTGGGTATATAATACTATGTCTTTGGAATCAACATAACTGCTCTTTCAAAATGGAATTCATTACCAGTAATAAAGGCTCTCATAAATCTTTATGAAGGTTATGCTTACACTAAGAAAAGTCAAAATAAATCTTCTATACGTATTGCTCATTGTTTTATTTGTCTTTTATTTGGCTAATTTTAGCACATTTAGAAATAACCCTCTTGATAATTATTCACAAATGCCACCCATCATGGGGATTTTGAGTACCATGTCATTTTTGAGCCATAGCGATTTTGAAGTACACTCTACATAAATTATATCACATCAAAATATTTTACCTACGTTTTTGACAAAGTAATGCAGCACACCAGTCTAGATTGTGTTACTCCATGAATAACCAATCAAAATTGATCTTTCACTTTGGTCCGGATTTCAAAATGGCAGAAGTAGTAAACAACTGATTCATGCCTGCAGATAATAGATGTATACTAGCTTTTTTCCACTAGTTTTAACATCAAAATCACCTGCGGATTATACTCGAGTGCGGATTATACTTGGGAAATACAGTAATCACAATTTTTAAAATTAGGGTCAGAATTTGGAAGGGTATCCAATTTACTTAATGGTGGTTTCTGAAAACATGAAAACTAAACAAAACTGCACCAACATGGTGTCACCAGATTATGAATATCTCTTTTTCTGATGCAGTAAATGCTTTGAAAGTGCTAATATGCCTTCTGAAATGATTATTCTATGTTTTAATTAAATACGTTTTATTTCATATGTTATAGTATGTATAGCTGTTGTTCAAATATATGCCCATATATGGAATTATATGATTTTTTAATAAATCTGCTATTATTTAACAAAATCTTGTCTTTAACTTTTTATTTCTGCTTCATAATGAACTTCATTGTTTGTAGAGATAATTACCTGGCTGACTTATATATTTACAATCTGTATGTACACACACTGCAGCTGCCCAGGTGACACTGTCCAAATCTCCAATTACTGTACAGTTAGCTGCTGCCTGTTCCTGTATGGGAATAAGCATATAAGACTAACATTAATATTGTCAAATGTTTGTGAAAGAGCTAGGGAGCAGTATACTTTGTGGTGAGAGAAAATCAGTATATCAGTAAATATATGAAATACACAAAATGGTTAAAAAATGCGAATTAAAGGGCATAAAATATTTGCAATTCAAGAAAAGATTTGATCCAAGAAGATTACAAACTTGCACGGAAATATGGTCTGGTATTGATTCCAGCAGTCAACCAACCACATTGAAGAGAATAACAAAAGATGTTTACAAACTTTATGATAGTGTTATCATACAAGACAAAAAGTCAGACATTTTACTGTGTGGAGCAGTTGTTATTATTATTAATTAATATTATACTGTATTTATAAAGCACTCTTTTCACATATGAAATACGCCCAAAAGTGCTTTACAAAGCAAAAAGTACATACAGTGTATAAAACAAAGACATATTCTTAAATATTAAATGAAACAACTACTTAAGAACACATTTAACTTGGGGGGGGGGGGGGGGGGGGGGGGAATAAATGCAAACATAAAACACCAAATAAATCTAAAACATCCAGAAAGTATAATAGAAGCGTCTCGGATGTTGGCGGGAAGAGCATTCCATGAAGTTAACTAGGAGCATAATAGAAGCCTCTCGGATGTTGGCGGGAAGAGTGTTCAATGAAGTTAACTAGGAGCATAATAGAAGCTTCTCGGATGTTGGCAGGAAGAGCGATAATAGAAGCGTCTCGGATGTTGGCGGGAAGAGCGTTCCATGAAGTTAACTAGGAGCATAATAGAAGCCTCTCGGATGTTGGCTGGAAGAGTGTTCCATGAAGTTAACTAGGAGCATAATACAAGCCTCTCGGATGTTGGCGGGAAGAGCGTTCCATGAAGTTAAATAGGATCAGCATAATAGAAGCGTCTCGGATGTTGGCGGGAAGAGCATTCCATGAAGTTAACTAGGAGCATAATAGAAGCCTCTCGGATGTTGGCGGGAAGAGTGTTCCATGAAGTTAACTAGGAGCATAATAGAAGCGTCTCGAATGTTGGCAGGAAGAGCGATAATAGAAGCGTCTCGGATGTTGGCAGGAAGAGCGTTCCATGAAGTTCACTAGGAGCAGCATAATAGAAGCTTCTATTTCCATACAGGATTGTACAGGTCTGAGGCACAACTAATGTCAGAGAAACTTTGGATCTTAAATCCCTATTTGGCCTGTACTCCTTCAGCATGTCTCTGATATAGGCTGGAGACTGATTGTGCAAGGCTTTATAGGTGTGAACTAACAGTTTGTATTGAATATGGTAACACATAGGCAATCAATGGAGTTCTTTCAGCACTGGGGTGATGTGGAAAAGCAGCAAGTTTCTGTCACAATGCAAGCTGGAGTATTCTGCACACGCTGTAATTTGCTTAACATGGTGTTAGTAACACCTTTAAGGAGTGCATTGCAGTAGTCCAACCTAGACATTACCAGAGAATTCACCAGGGATTTTGTGGCATCACTTGTTTAAAAATGTCTAATGTGTCCAATATTTCGTAGTTGGACATAAGCAGACCTAAGTAACACACAGTGTTTACATGTTGCTCCATATCCATGTTGGGAGTAAAAATAGTACCGAGATTTCTCATTCTGTTGGTAGATTGTACTATTGATTCACCAATCTTCACTGATTCATTTTCCATGTGCTTGGAATTGTTTTTAAATGGAAAAAGCATTATCTCTGTCTTGTCAGTGTTTAATTTAAGCATGTTATTATTCATCCATGACACATTTTCATCTTGGCAACATTCAATGCGATGCAATCCTCACTACGAGAAACAGAATTGATTGGTTTCAATGATATGTAGACTTGAGAGTCGTCAGCATAGAAATGATGGAGCAACCCAAGACTCCTGAATATAGCACCAGCCGGTTTAGTATACATGGTAAAATATTTGGGACCCCAAAACAGATCCCTGAGAAACACTATTTTCTTAACAAGTACAGTCAAGTCCTAAATAAAAGTTACTGTAATTGCTTGTGTATAATGTAATTCCATGTACATGTACTTTTCATTTAGGCCGTCAAGCGTATGACAGGTGGCCATGTAAACACACACATTTTACAGTTACGTTTTTTTTAGCATCACTGGCATATTTTACACTTGACCTGTAGTGTTGTTTTTACTGTAGTATTGAATAATGTCAATTAACAGCTGTCATCACTGTACACAGACATGCTCCTGCTGTTGTTCATGTATGTATCAGACTTTACATGTAAAATGCAGACAATAATTTATCAAAAGTGTCACCAAATATAGTTTTACTATCAGAATACATGTAGTGCAAATGGATATCCTGTGGTTAAAAAGGACCCTGCCCATAGCAATTTAGGATTAACATGTGATACTCATAAAGATTAATAAGCTGTTTTTAAAGTTGAACTTTTTTTGCTTAAATTTTCACAGATATTTCACATTAACATGACAAGGAGATTCATACTTGTAAAAATGACAGGGTTAATTATGTCTTAAGGGATCTAGAGGGGTCTCAAAAAAAGAGATTAAAATTTGTATCAATCAAGGGGGTCGATCAAAATCTGAGTGTAGGGTAAGAAAGTTGAGTGTAGAGTATTGACTGATTGATTGAATATTTAGCATAATTTTTATGCCATCGAGGGCTTACAGATGATTAGTTAACCTAGCCACTGTTTCCTGAAAGGCTAACCAATACTCGAGCACACCCCATCTCCGAAAGTAACTAATAACTTTCCCACTTGAATCAGCGGTGAGAGATGAATGATAATGAGACCCAATGTTGTATATCAACAATCACAGAGATTATTTCTTTTAAAATAACCACATAATTCCATGGATAAGAGTCTGATTTCACACTAATGGATGCAGTTACAAATGTAAACAATTCCAATATTTCATGAATAAAGATAATCCATATGAGTAGGTTTTTTTTATATTTGTTGAAACGGCAGCCACACTGAACGAGACTTTACATGGAAATGCTATGGAAAAACATCAATAAGTTTTTTTAAGGTCATATAGTCCATCGAAATTGGGAAAAAAAAGACAGGTGGAATACGGTGATAGACTTATTTACAATTTCAGTGCAGATAATTCAGTCAATGACAGTTTGATTGGCAGTGTTATCAAAGGTCTCACTAACATATCAAAGCTTGATTGAAATCAAATCATAAAAATACCTTTTATTTGAGAAACAAGAGGAAACATAGCAATATTCCTATTCAAGGTCAGAAAACTCAACTAATGACAACTGGCCAGCCTAGTTTAATAACTTAGTCCACATATTATGGTTATATAAAGATGATATGTTGGGTTTAGTATGCTAGTTACTAGTCAGTATGGCAGGCAGCATGACTGTAATATGATAAGCATACACCAGAAGTAAGCCTTACTGTCAATTTTGCATCTGATTATAAGCACATGACTTGAAATAAGGCGTATATCCGAAAATTGTGTAGTATGGCGGGTTTAGTATGGCAGTCTGTTTGGCGGGTTTAGTATGACAAACTGTATTGCGGGTTTAGTATGGTAGGTTTAGTATGGCAGGTTCAGTATGACATTCTATATGTGGGGTTTAGTATGGCAGTCTGTCTGTCGGGTTTAGTATGAGTCTGAAAATGGGTTTAGTATGGAGGGATTTAGTATGACAGCCTGTAATGCGGGTTTAGAATGGCAATCTGTATGGAGGGTTTAGTATGAAAGTCTGTATTGCAGGTTTAGTATGGTAGGTTTAGCATGGCAGTCTTTATGGCAGGTTCAGTATGACAGTCTGTATGTGGGGTTTAGTATGGCAGTCTGTCTGTCAGGTTAAGTATGACAGTCTGAAAAAGGGGTTTAGTTTGGGGGTTTAGTATGACAGTCTGTAATGCAGGTTTAGAATGGCAGTATGTATGGTGGGTTTAGTATGACAGTGTACGTGGGGTTTAGAATGGCAGTATGCATGGTGGTCATTATTGCAGTCACTGGCAGGTTTAGTATGGCAATTGGTATGATGGATTTAGTATGACAGTCTGTATTGTGGATTTAGAATGGCAGTTTGTATGGCAGTCATTATGGCAGTCACTGGCAGATAAAGTATGGCTATTGGTATGGCAGATTAAGTATGACAGTCTGTATGTGGGGTTTTGTACGAGTCTGTATTGCGGGTTAAGAATGGCAGTATGTATGACAGTCATTGTGGCGGTCACTGGCGGGTTTAGTATGGCAATTGGTATGGTGGATTTAGTGTGACAGTCTGTATGTGGGGTTTAGAATGGTAGTATGTATGGCGGTCATTATGGCAGTCACTGGCGGATTAAGTATGGCAATTGGTATGACAGATTTAGTATGACAGTCTGTATTGTGGGTTTAGAATGGCAGTATGTATGGCGGTCATTGTGGCAGTCACTGGCGGGTTAAGTATGGCAATTGGTATGGCAGATTTAGTACGACAGTCTGTATTGTGGGTTTAAAATGACAGTATGTATGGCGGTCATTGTGGCAGCCACTGGCGGGTTTAGTACGACAATTAGTATGACATATTAAGCACGACAGTCTGTATTGCGGGTTTAGAATGGCAGTATGTATGGCAAGCATTATGGCAGTCACTGGCGGGTTAAAGTTTGGCAATTGGTATGATGGATATAGTATGACAGTCTGTCTGTGGGGTTTAGTATGAGTTTGTATTGTGGGTTTAGAATGGCAGTATGTATTGCAGTCATTGTGGCAGTCACTGGCAGGTTAAGTATGGCAATTGGAATGGCAGTATGTATGGCTGTCATTGTGGCAGTCACTGGTCGGTTTAGTATGGCAATTGGTATGACAGATTTAGTATCAGTCTGTATGTGTGATTTAGAATGGAAGTATGTATGGTGGTAATTGTTGCAGTCACTGGCAGGTTAAGTATGGCAATTGGTATGATGGATTTAGTATGAGTCTGTATTGTGGGTTTAGAATGACAGTATGTATGGCGGTCATTATGGCAGTCATTGGTGGGTTAAGTATGGCAATTGGTATGACGGATTTAGTCTGTTTGTCGGGTTAAGAATGGCAGTATGTATGGCAGTCATTATGGCAGTCACTGGTGGGTTTGGTATGGCAATTGGTATGACAGATTTAGTATGTCAGTCTGTATGTGGGGTTTAGAATGGCAGTATGTATGGCGGTCATTGTGGCTGTCACTGGCGGGTTTAGTATGGCAATTGGTATGGTGGATAAAGTATGACAGTCTGTATGTGGGGTTTAGAATGGCAGTATGTATGGTGGTCATTATGGCAGTCACTGGTGGGTTAAATATGGCAATTAGTATGACGGATTTAGTACGGCAGTCTGTATGTGGGGTTTAAAATGGCAGAATGTATGGCGGTCATCATGGCAGCCACTGGCGGGTTTAGTACGACAATTAGTATGACATATTAAGTACGACAGTCTATATGTGGGGTTTAGAATTGCAGTATGTATGGTGGTTATTATATGATGGCAGTCACTGGCGAGTTTACTATGGCAACTGGTATGATGGATTTAGTATGACAGTCTGTATTGATGGTTTAGAATGGCAGTATGTATGGTGGTCATTATGCAGTCAATGGCGGGTTAAGTATGGCAATTGGTATGATGGATTTAGTATGACAGTCTGTGTATAGGGTTAAGTATGAGTCTGTATTGCGGGTTTAGAATGGCAGTATGTATGGCAAGCATTATGGCAGTCACTGGCGGGTTAAAGTTTGGCAATTGGTATGACGGATATAGTATGACAGTCTGTCTGTGGGGTTTAGTATGAGTTTGTATTGTGGGTTTAGAATGGCAGTATGTATTGCAGTCATTGTGGCAGTCACTGGCAGGTTAAGTATGGCAATTGGAATGGCAGTATGTATGGCTGTCATTGTGGCAGTCACTGGTCGGTTTAGTATGGCAATTGGTATGACAGATTTAGTATCAGTCTGTATGTGTGATTTAGAATGGAAGTATGTATGGTGGTAATTGTTGCAGTCACTGGCAGGTTAAGTATGGCAATTGGTATGATGGATTTAGTATGAGTCTGTATTGTGGGTTTAGAATGACAGTATGTATGGCGGTCATTATGGCAGTCATTGGTGGGTTAAGTATGGCAATTGGTATGACGGATTTAGTCTGTTTGTCGGGTTAAGAATGGCAGTATGTATGGCAGTCATTATGGCAGTCACTGGTGGGTTTGGTATGGCAATTGGTATGACAGATTTAGTATGTCAGTCTGTATTGCAGGTTTAGAATGGCAGTACGTATGGCGGTCATTATTTTAGTCACTGGCCGGTTAAGTATAGCAATTGGTATGATGGATTTAGTGTGACAGTCTGTATGTGGGGTTAAGAATGGTAGTATGTATGGCGGTCATTGTGGCAGTCACTGGTGGGTTTGGTATGGCAATTGGTATGGCAGATTTAGTATGTCAGTCTGTATTGCAGGTTTAGAATGGCAGTATGTATGGCGGTCATTATGGCAGTCACTGGCCGGTTAAGTATGGCAATTGGTATGGTGGATTTAGTATGACAGTCTGTATATGGGGTTTAGAATGGCAGTATGTATGGCGGTCATTAAGGCAGTCACTGGCGGGCTTAGTATGGCAATTGGCATGGTGGATTTAGTACGAGTCTGTATATGGGGTTTAGAATGGCAGTATGTATGGCAGTCACTGGCAGGTTAAGTATGGCAGCTGGTATGACAGATTTAGTATGGCAGTATGTATTGCGGTCATTATGGCAGTCACTGGTGGGTTTAGTATGGCAATTGGTATGGTGGATTGAGTATGACAGTCTGTGTGTGGGGTTTAGAATGGCAGTATGTATGGCGGTTATTATGGCAGTCACTGGTGGGTTAAGTATGGCAATTGGCATAGTGGATTTAGTATGACAGTCTGTTTGTGGGGTTTAGAATGGCAGTATGTATGGCGGTCATTATGGCAGTCACTGGCGGGATAAGTATGGCAACTGGCATGGTGGATTAAGTATGACAGTCTGTATGTGGGGTTTAGAATGGCAGTATGTATGGCGGTCATTATGGCAGTCACTAGTGGGTTAAGTTTGGCAATTGGTATGGTGGATTAAGTGTGACAGTCTGTATGTGGGGTTTAGAATGGCAGTATGTATGGCGGTCATTGTGGCTGTCACTGGCGGGTTTAGTATGGCAATTGGTATGGTGGATAAAGTATGACAGTCTGTATGTGGGGTTTAGAATGGCAGTATGTATGGTGGTCATTATGGCAGTCACTGGTGGGTTAAATATGGCAATTAGTATGACGGATTTAGTACGGCAGTCTGTATGTGGGGTTTAAAATGGCAGAATGTATGGCGGTCATTATGGCAGTCACTGGCGGGATAAGTATGGCAACTAGCATGGTGGATTAAGTATGACAGTCTGTATGTGGGGTTTAGAATGGCAGTATGTATGGCGGTCATTATGGCAGTCACTAGTGGGTTAAGTTTGGCAATTGGTATGGTGGATTAAGTGTGACAGTCTGTATGTGGGGTTTAGAATGGCAGTATGTATGGCGGTCATTGTGGCTGTCACTGGCGGGTTTAGTATGGCAATTGGTATGGTGGATAAAGTATGACAGTCTGTATGTGGGGTTTAGAATGGCAGTATGTATGGTGGTCATTATGGCAGTCACTGGTGGGTTAAATATGGCAATTAGTATGACGGATTTAGTACGGCAGTCTGTATGTGGGGTTTAAAATGGCAGAATGTATGGCGGTCATTATGGCAGTCACTGGCAGGTTTAGTATGACAGTCTATATGTGGGGTTTAGAATTGCAGTATGTATGGTGGTTATTATATGATGGCAGTCACTGGCGAGTTTACTATGGCAACTGGTATGATGGATTTAGTATGACAGTCTGTATTGATGGTTTAGAATGGCAGTATGTATGGTGGTCATTATGCAGTCAATGGCGGGTTAAGTATGGCAATTGGTATGATGGATTTAGTATGACAGTCTGTATATAGGGTTAAGTATGAGTCTCTATTGTGGGTTTAGAATGGCAGTATGTATGGTGGTCATTGTGGCAGTCACTGGCGGGTTAAGTATGGCAATTGGTATGGTGGATTTAGTATGACAGTCTGTATTAGGAGTTTATAATTATAGTATGTTTTGCAGGTTTAGTATGGAAGTTCATATGCCTTGTATAATATGACAGTCTGTATGTCGGGTTTAGTATTGAAGTCAGTATGCTTAGTTTATTATGGCAATCCTTATAGCAATTTAATTATAGCAGTCAACAAGGCTGGCTTAGTATGGTGGGTTTTATATGACAGTCTTATTGAAAAGTTAAGTATGACAGGCCTCATTATGGCGGGTTTTGTAGTGGTCATTATGGCAGTCAGTATGGCAGGTTACGTATGGGAATAAGAGTATGACATGGCAGTTATATGTATGGCAAGTTCACTCTGACACAAAAACTGTAATAAATATTTTAATAACAATTGAAATAGTGTGTTCAACATCAATGTGTCAATATGTACATGCTTTCTTTTAAAAGAACAAGTTGGTCAGCAAATGAGATTATAATCAGTTCTCTGTCAATGCAATTTTTTTCAAAAGCATTCAGAAAAGTTCACTATTGTTGGGAATAACAATGGCAACCTGTCTTAAAGGGGAACGCAACCCTGTATATAAAACAGGATAATATGAATAGCTATGAGTTCAGCTTTCTATTAAAAGTATTATTATGCCTAAATTTGAGTCTATAAAGATATATCAGCTCGTTTTGTAACGGTTATTTTCGCACATCGACTTTGTGGTGGAAGTCGCCATATTGGATACCTGCGTGACGTCATAACTGCACTTCCGGTTTAAAACATAATTGATTTATACGCTACAGCAGATATAGAAACGTGCAATTATAGTCACCGGCAAAGGTACTCGCAAAAATAATAAAATGAATTTTAGTAACGGAGAAGGACCTGTGGCCTAAAACTTTGAACCAGAATTTTCAAAAGCAGAGTTAAATGAATTAGAAAACGAGTGAAATAGTGAGACGGCACAGTTGTTCACACATGTGAAAGATTTTTGCAGCTGCGGAAACTGTGTAATGCTGCTTTCGTCTGACGAAAATACGTGCTGCAGATGCAATTACCATACTATTGGAAATTTAGTAGATTTAGAATGTATCACAGAAATAATACAGCAATGTTTTATGAAGGTTTCACCCAAAAAGATGATAACTGTTAAACAGTCACACCGATCATGAACCAGAGATCAAACCCGAAACCCATCAATCACGACTCTGACATCTTATCATGTAGCCTGACATTGATGATTGAATTTTTCAAAATAGTAAAATTACCCATAGCTTGATAAAAATTTAATTATTGCCGTCAGTGTTGATGTAGATCCAGGCGAGCCTGCACATTCATACTGTACTATCAGGGTATATACTGTTTGCTACTCAGTCAATACATTATAAAAAAAACAAAACCTATTTAGACCAGGAATCGAATTTAAGGGAAAATGTTTTGTTACATATATTTACCTGTCTAAGAGAGAATAAAGAAAAATAATATTATATCTCTTTTCTTATCGTGTTTAGCTGGTGCGGCCATTGTTTCGTACTGAGAAATGGCTGATAATTTTTTTATTTCATACCCATTTTGGTAAATTTACATGAAGCATGAATGAGTTTTTTTTGTGTTTTTTTTTGTTGTTTCACATAACTGGCACTGTCTTTTGGTTATTCAAATGGTGTTACTACCCAATTTGATATATGGTGATTATCTATTCCACCAGTTCCCTGAACATGTATGAATGTTGTTCCTTATAGGGAGTGTCATATGGAATATAATGTCTACAGGCATATTGCACAAAGTGTATGTTACTGTCCAGCTACTGGCACCCTGCTGAGCTTTCATAATTCACCAACACCACATTCACACCATGTGGTAATGAGAAATACCCTGCCACAGTGTGCATATTGTACCCTAATAAGCGTAATCACCCCAGGTTTAATGACCCCAGGGTTTATGACAGGATGTTATATCACATAGTATTATGCCTTACTACCGATTAAAACATTTTCAGTTAATTAGGGTTTCAATATCAATGCAAACTTACAAGTAATAAAATTATGTTATATGATTTTATGAATATTTTTCATAAATTGTATACCAGAACACTTTTTTAACAGTAAAAAAAAAAAATTCATGAATTTTTGAATAAATAAAGGAACAAAGGTTTTACTTTATCTTTTTTCATTACGAAGTAGAGGTAGTTCAAATGTCTATTCACGAATAATGACCTTGTTGACTGTGAAAAAGCCATATATCAATAAACTAAATTGCCTATTAATTATAAAATTAATAAAATGATTTTATGACCAATTAAATGTTGACTGAATATTAAGCATCATTTTTTGCCATCGAGGGCTTACTGTACAGATGTTCAGTTAACCTAACCACTGTTTCCTGAAAAGTTAACCAGTACTCGAGCACACCCAACAACCGCAAGTAACTGATAATTTTCCCACTCGAATCAGCAGTGAGAGACAAATGATATTGAGACACAATTTTGTATGTCAATCATCACAGAGACTGTCGCCGGGTGGGGATTCAAACTCGAGACACCTGGATTGATTGTTAGACACTTAACTGACTGAGCTAATCGGGCCTGTCACAATTAATTAGCCTTAATTTGTATTTTAATAATAACTTTTAGATACCATGTCGTTTTCACACCTTATGTTTTGGCATTAACCTCTTGTTTTTATTGTTAATTGGTTTATTACACCTGTTCAAACAGCCTGCAATTATAAGATTGTGAAAGTTTGCTATATCAATTTCGCAATATTTTGGAAGAGTATATAAAATTACAAATTAAATTTCAGAAATCAGTTGAGCTATATGTTATTAGCACATTTTTAAGAGCTTCCCACTGGATAATATACACTTAGTCTATATGTATGTCGCATATGGTCATCTTCGTACTGAAATCATCAGAAATTGCAGCTTGGATAGTAGTACGCCAAGGCATTGGTACGCTTCATTCTGCAATCTTAAGTCCTACCCCAAAGTACAAAGGCGTTTTGCGCGTGATGTCACCAGAAGCTTGACACTGAGGCAATGTGAAATCACATATTAGGAAAACAAAAAACAATGCTGCCCACAAAACATATCGCATTACTCCACCCACTTATTCCGCTGGAGAAAACAATGTTTAATGGGTTAAGTCCTTCAATTCAGAATCGTTTTCGCGTTTAATTGTCTACCTTCGATGTTCACTAATGCACTGTATATCTGTATATAAACTGATTACGTATATTAGTGTATATACATAAGAGTTTCAGTAGAGAGCAGTCACTAACGACACAATACAATTTGCGCGATAACTAGAACGGAAGTGCAGTTATGACGTCACCGAATACCTCCATCACAAAAGAGCTACAAAATGGCGGCGCCCATAGCATTTAGGAAACGCTTGAAATCATGATATTTAATGTCATTTTTCTCATTTGATAAATTTCGTACAATTAAAATTTGTTGATTTTTGTGTTATTTACATGTCTATTTAACGATAAATAGCCATTTATATTCTGACGTGCGGTACCCTTTAACTTGTATACATATCTGCAATGGAAACAACAAAACAAATGGTCTCCATAAACCTTCAGCATGTAACAGAATGCCTGCCTGAATCACTCCTAATTATGAGGGTTATATCAACAGCAGAGAGTTCTCTGGTGATTATATCAAATAAAATAAGTCTCTGTTTCACTTGTCTCCATGGGTTACAACACTAATTCAGGTTATCAGTGTCAACAGCTCATGTCAATATCTTCATATAAAAATATAAAATAATTTACATTCATGCATAGGGATTTGAATTTTTAACTGCTGCATTTGAAATAAAAATGTAATAAAACACCCTTTTTTAAATACATGTATTTAACTTTTTTTTTTAAATATTTGACCTTTCTTAATGAGTAAGTTACCTATTGTCTTATAATCTATTGATATAAAAATGCCTCATATAAAAAAAATCATATTAAACACATAAGAAATTTAAAACTGGAAATAGATTTTCAATTTTATTGCTTGACACTCGAAATTTATACTTGACCCTCATTATTCTTAGTGATGCTCGACTTCTCTTACTCGACACTCGACTTTTCAACTCAAAACATAATGTTCTTACTCGACATGTGGGTTAGATTTCCATTTTCTTTTTCATTTGTGAAATATGATTCAGTTTGAATTCAGTACCATTGTCCAGTCATACCAAATTAGAATCAATCCAATAAGGAGTATAAAATTTCCAGAAGGGGATCCGAACGGTCTGAATCTGTTTCTTCTTTATCATTTTCTCTTCCATTCATGCAAAAGTTTTTTGTTTTTTTTCAAATCTCAAGCATTGTCTAGCAAATCAACTTTCTTATCATCAAAAGAGCAGATGCATGTAAGCAGTGACCGGTCAACCCATGGGCCATAGTCCCATAAAATCTCAAAATGTTACATAAATGTTCCTGTGTCCCGGTAATTTTTTATGTACTATACATTTTCATTATGAACATGATAAAATATAGTAAATGCACGCGTCTTACTGCATATCTATATTAGCTAAGTCAGAGCACTAGACAACTTTTGGAGACAGGTACCCATACCCTCTGAAAGGGGAATTTTTCGTCGTTTGAAGACTAATAGGGGAATTTTTAGCCATATAAATATTACTACTTTTCACACTTATTAATACTGTTTCAATCATTTCCAAAAGTTATAGTACTACTGTAAAAAAATTCACAATATTTGCAGCAGTAACCTTCCTTAGAGGCCTATAATACAACCATTTGAAAAAGAGTTCATATCTAGTTGTGTCAAACAACATATTATCAGGAACTAATACATGACGTTTCTTATCAACATGGACAATGTCCGATTTGCCATCAGAACTGGACACAGCTTCAGACCGCAAGGCTTTACGTTTTTAGGGAATCTGAGCATGGCATGTCAGAGAATTTTCGAGGCTCTAGCGAGCTTGCAGTGGGATGGATCCCCGGGTTTTCTAAATTTTGTTTTGCTTGCAAACTTTTCTGTTTGAATAAGATGTCTTTTTTTTTTTTACAATTATCTGCTGTTTTCGATGTTATTTTTCGCGGGTAATGTATTTGATTATGTGACATTTTTCACCTGCTAAGGGCAATATCCGAAAAATCCGAATGAATCCATACCGACTTGTTATGAGAAAATTCATTGGACAATCAATCAAGGGAGAAGACTCGTGAATGTTTTATTGGATTCATACTCAAAAACTATTCGTTCTTATGTCCGGCTGACGAGTAACTTTGTGATTTTCCTTCCGATTTTATTTTTGTTTTCGAGGGGATTTTTTTCTTAGAAAGGGGAAAAAAACATATTATTTTAGGAGGGGAATCGGCCAAACGAGTGCCCTGTAAGTGCATATATGATTTTATGCAAGCAGTTATTTTTGTTTTCAAAATCCATGCTTGTGGCAGGGTTTGTTTTTTTTTAAACTGCCGAATTCTGGTTCCAAGTGACATAATAATATATAATTACTATTATTGAGTAGGTTTATTTTTATTGCATTTTCATGTTTAAGTAACTATATTGTCATAGAATTTTCAAAATGTCGCTTATACTTTTTAAATGCCACATAATATCGGTGTAGAATGGGCCGCTGTCCAAGTAAAACTATTAGGGCAACATACACACCATGTATTTGTCTTTGTCTGACTGGTGCAGTTGGTTAATGAGTCTCCAGGTGTCATGAGTTACAATTCTCGCCAAGCCAGAAAGTTCAGTTATGGATTAGTCATAAACTGTTCTATATCCATAAGTCTCCCAACTCTGAATATGTGAGGAAGTAGTAAGCAACTTCCAGAGATAAAATTAGTCTAGTGCTGATTATCCTTCTAGCAAATCCAGGTAAGGTACACAGGCTGCTGTTATATAACTGAAATAATGTACAAGGGGTGGAAGGGAGTTGTGGCAAATTACAACAGCATTTTAACTCAAAGAAATTTGGAGGGGGTGGGAAAGGGTTGAGACAAAACATAATTGTAATGTAAAAAAGAAAAATAGGTTGAAATAAAAAGTTGAATGGTAAACAATAAGTGTATGAGCAGATAATCATGGTGGAAGTTTTACAGAGTAGGGGAGGTGGAAATTGAGGATGATGGTGGAACATAAGAAATTTATGCAAGTTTGAAAAAAAAAAAAAAAAAAAGAAAAAAAAAAAGGAATTGAAAGTATAAAAGTTATTTGCTGGTGAGTGGATGTGGGTGACAAGAGCCTTATAATATCAGAAAACACTGTGCTACATTAAATACTGTAAATGAGGCATTTCAATTTTCCAGTGTTTTATATCTCTCCTAAAGCATAAAGGTCAAAGTGTTTGGTATTTCATCAGTGTGTCAATAGAAATGTTTTCAGTCATAAACATTTCAACAGTAACATAGTAGTATTATTTACATTTGTAATGTGTAGCTTATTACACTATACCAAGGCTAGTAATTATTACCATGTACAGCCAAACTGGTCTTCTTTATTATACCCGTTTTGAGGAACCACATCTTGATTTTTCCATATGAGTTGTTTTAGTGAAAATGTACCTTTATGGAACTACCCATTTTTAAAGGAGCCATATTTTTATTTCCCCATATTTATTGTTTTAATGAAAATGTATCTGTTCATTGTTTTAAATGGAAATGTACATTTATTAAGAAACCTCTTCTTTGGAATCGAACTTTCATTTTCCCATTTTTATTTATTATTTTAATAAATGCAATAAATGCACCTCGCTTAAGAATTAAACCTCCAGTTTTAAGGAGTTTCCCATATTCCTTAGTTTAGCATAAATGGACCCTGTATCAAACAGCCATCTGTTTGAAAATTTCTCTTTACTAGCTGATTTTATTGCATAAGTGTCTATCCATTTGATAAGATGTGTACATGTACATGGAATCTAACAATTACAAAAAAAACTTTTTTTCTAAATAGAGCATACAGGTTTTAATCAGTTTTGTGTTATACAGTGCACTGATATATCTGTTATTATACTGAGGTCCATCCAGTGCAAGTCTCATAGGTATTACCTCTTTATCATATTGAAATATGTCATCTCAGTAGTACAGGCTGTTGATTTACAAAAAGCATAATTTTAAATTGCACTGTTGCTTTACGTCTTATTAACATATGGAATAGGAAATATATCTATATTCACACCAGAGAGAGGATAAAGTTACATGGGAATCTGGAAACCATATCCTATCCTTTGTATACAGGTAGATTCAATTCTTATGTTTTTTTCACTTAAACATTGAGAAAATAAACTCATGGTCATTATTTAAATTTCAAAATAAGATACTTATTAAAGGCAGAACACAAGGAGTTGCAGCTGTATGGTGTTTTTTAACAATTTTTCATATATGTTGCGAATTGTCTGCTTGAGACAATATTCTGAGTGCTGCCATGCTTCAGTATCATGCCTCAGACACATGGTATGCTACCCCACCAAGTCACATTATACTGACACTAGGCTGACCAGACCTAGACCTATCCTCTAAATGCTTAGCGCTAAGCAAGGAAGCTTCTAGTACCATTTTAAGTCTTAAGTATGATACGACCGAGGATTGAACACAACCTTTCTGCATGCATGGCGGATGCTCTACCACCAGACCACCACTGTGGTAAGTTATAAGGAAAAAATACAGCAAATGTCTGAACAATAATATGTAGCATCTAATTATCATTTATAACTGATATATGAATGATTTTGGATTTTAAATACAAAGAACACCAAAACATGACCAATTTTATATTTTAAGCAAAATGTCGAAATCGCAACCTGATTTTAAATCTAAAAATAAGTATCGCGCATTTAATACAAATTTTATATTAGACAATAAGAATGCAAATATGTTACTATATTCAGAATATGTTCGTGAAATACACTCTGGTACATATACAGTTTGCTTATACTGTCAATATTGTAATTGGGGGAGGGCTTAATTATGAATGGTCTTTTACTAATAAATATCACATCTCAATCATGGGGGAGGGGAGCACAATATGTGCATCACAGATCAAAAAAATGTTTGAGGTAACTTCACAAAACTTTATATACATGTCAACCTTAGTGGTCTAATAGTGCCTCTTACTATTGTGGAGTTCTATTTCTAATATGTTTCTGTTACCATGGTAACAAATATCCAAAATTACAAAATTGGCTGTTCCAGAAGCATAATTCCAAATCCTTTCAAGGTCACTTCACAAAACGTTGTTCACATATCAACCTCATGGTGAAGTAGTGCCTTTTGGTTTGATTGAGTTTTTATTTTCAATATTTTTTCTGTAAACAATGGAAACAAATATTAAAATTCGCTGTTTCTGGAACACAACTCCAAAACTTTTCAAGGTGACTTATTGAAACTTTGTACACATCTTTATCTTCTCTATTGAGAGTGACTTTTGAAATGGATCGCTTTATTTAGTCAATTTTAAATAAAAAAATAGTGAAAAAATCTACACGTTAGTATACTCGTACATATGTAAAAAGACATAATTTATTTATTTCTTATCAGTAAAATGGTGGGGTTAAACTTGGACCAGCTGGGTATGAGGGGATTACACAACATCTGTCCATCTGTTCTCCAGTCAGTATACCCCATTCTTGCCCTGGCTAAATATTTTTGCAACCATACATACTTCAGCTTAATGCAAATGTTGTGTGTCCAGGTAATATATAATGTGCACTATCAGTTGACAAATTTGATTATACTTTAGATAATTTTATAGGTTACACTTAGACTGAATAGATCAGGAGCATGCGCTTTTACACCATAATCCAGAAAATAACATTGAATGCCCAGGCTATATTGCTGCAATTGGTGTAGCTATGTATTTCATACTAATATTCAACTAGTATTAAATTCAATACCCGCTCCATTTCAACTTTTTTTACGGACACAATACTTTCCTCTCAATTTCTCTTCCCCAACCACATCTCCATAACACCCTTTTGGAATTATTGTTTATATATTGAATAAATACTCTGTCCCAATTCAACCTTGTGTCCACTGTCTATAATCAAACTAGTACACTGAAGCTCACATGACTATAGAATTAGAAGCAAACTAAAAATCATGCACAACTCACCAAACTTTTAGATAACTTTTTGAATTATCCTTAGTTAAGCATCAGCTTAATGTACTGGTGCATTGAATATCACCATATTCAATTGAATATTATAATTTGTCATTTTTTTAATAAAAGTTGTCCTATTTATGACATTTTCTGAATTAATATTTATGATGTTGCATAAATAATATGATATTTCATCACAGTTCAGCCATGTCATGTGTATAAAAAGTATAATGTTTTTTTTGAAAAATGAAGACTTTTGAAAGTGACCATAACCAAAACAACAACAAACTTTGGATGTTGTCCTTGTTTAAGTAATACACTGTTATGGTGTAAATCAATTTTGAGTGACCTTTTTTCTTCTGTTTTGTTTTTGAAGTGCAGAGTTGACATTGTTCCTTAAGGCACCACGATAATGCTCATTTACACATATTTTTAATCACATCAAAACATTAGTTCAACAAAGTGTTGATTACTATTGTTATTGTGTAAGTTTTTTGTTTTTTTTATAAATTCCAATATGAATACTACAGAAATCCTTAACTGCAAGTTCTGATTTTCTTTCACTGAAAAATGCCAGAAAAATTTAGCACACACATATTCACCCTGCAGGAATTTATTAATAACATGTTAAATAAAGCTAGCCTACAGCTGGCTGATACCTCTCTAGAACAGAAATAATATTATGGCCAAGTTGCCAATGTACTTTTTACTGATTGATATACATGTGTTTTTTTGTTCATTATCAGGTACATATTGTTACCATATAAATGTGAATGTTTCAAGTGATTACAAATCTTTGTATCTGACCCAATTGTACCTATGAATTCACAATAGTTTATCCTCATCCAGCATGTAACATGGAATTCCCTGTACTGCCTTGTACTGTTTGATCAGTGGTGCTGACATATTTACAATTAAACTGTCACCAAGTTTTTAAAAGGTCAATACATGGAAACTTTTCAAATAACAATTTTACAAAGTACAGTTGTGCACTAAGAGTACACGTGAGCATGCCATGTAAAGTTCTGTAAAAGTTGACCTTTGTGCAAATGTACAGTGTACAAATCAATGAGTTTGTTACAAATATTGAAGACTTGACTGTATTATATATTTTGAAACAGCTATTCTCTAACTTTTATCATGATGATAACAACAAATTACATAATCTACTTGATTCATCTTAGTCAAAACATCTGTTATGAAAATGTCGAGTCACTTTTCAATTAGAAGTTATGTAACAATGGGAAACAGATTCTATAAATGTCACAGACTTACTTCTGCATCCCTTTCAATATGTACTCTTGTTATTGTGATTAATGTTATATGTATTAAAATGATGTACATTTTTTAATAAAATACTGTTTAAACTATTTCCTTAGCACAGGATGTGATAACATGTAACATGGTGGGAGGGTGCAGTAAAAATCTGAAGGGTAACTAATCAATAGGTAAAGTTCATTACTTGTATTTCTTTTTAAATATCATTTTCAAAAAGTAAGTTAGTAATATTCTTTTTAAAAAAGAAAAGAAATATAAGAAAAAAAAAAAGAAAAAAAAAAAGGGAAATACTATATTACTGAAAATAAATATTATAACAGCCGAGCCACCACACGGCATGATATATTACAGCTGAGCCACCACAAATCCTGATACATTATAGCTGAGCCACAACACTGCCTGATATATTACAGCTGAGCCACCACATAACATGACATATCACAGTTGAGCCACCGCTTGGCCTAATATGTAACAGCTTAGCCACCACAGGGCCTGATATATTACAGCTGAGCCACCACACAACATGATATATTACAGTTGAGCCACCACTTGGCCTGATATATTACAGGTGAGCCACAACACCGCCTGATATATTACAGCTGAGCCACAAATATGGCCTGATATATTACAGTTGATCAACCACACTGCCTGATATATCACAGCTGAGCCACCACACGGCTTGATATATTACAGGTGAGCCACAACACGGCCGGATATATTACAGCTGAGCCACCACATGGATGATATATTACAGCTGAGCCACCACACCGCATGATATATTACAGCTGAGCCACCACACAGCCTGATATATTACAGTTGAGCCACCACACAGCCTGATATATTACAGGTGAGCCACCACACTGCTTGATATATTACAGGTGAGCCACCACACGGCCTGATATATTACAGATGAGCCACCACACGGCCGGATATATTACAGGCAAGCCACCACACGGCCGGATATATTACAGGCGAGCCACCACACGGCCTGATATATTACAGGCCAGCCACCACATGGCCGGATATATTACAGCTGAGCCACCACACGGCCTGATATATTACAGGTGAGCCACCACACAACATGATATATAACAGTTGAGCCACCACTTGGCCTGATATATTACAGGTGAGCCACAACACCGCCTGATATATTACAGCTGAGCCACAAATATGGCCTGATATATTACAGTTGATCAACCACACTGCCTGATATATAACAGCTGAGCTACAACACAGCATAATATATCACAGCTGAGCCACCACACTGCTTGATATATTACAGGTGAGCCACCACATGGATGGTATATTACAGCTGAGCCACCACACTGCATGATATATTACAGCTGAGCCACCACACAGCTGGATAAATTACAGGTGAGTCACCACACGGCCTGATATATTTCAGGTGAGCCACCACACCGCCGGATATATTACAGTGGAGCCACCACACGGCCGGATACATTACAGGCGAGCCACCACACGGCCTGATATATTACAGCTGAGCCACCACACGGCCCGATATATTACAGGTGAGCCACCACACGGACCGATATATTACAGGTGAGCCACCACACTGGCCTGATATATTACAGGTGAGCCACCACACGGCCAGATATATTACAGGTGAGCCACCACACGGCCTGATATATTACAGCTGAGCCACCACACGGCCTGATATATTACAGGTGAGCCACCACACGGCCTGATATATTACAGGTGAGCCACCACACGGCCTGATATATTACAAGTGAGCTACCACACAGCCGGATTTATTACAGCCGAGACACACCGCCTGACATATTACAGCTGAGCCACCACACGGCCTAATTTATTACAGCTGAGCCACCACAAGGCTGATATATTACAGCTGAGCCACAATGCCTGATAAATTACAGCTGAGCCACACCACCTGATGTATTACAGCTGAACCACACCGCCTGATATATTACATCTGAGTCATCACACGGCCTGATTTATTACAGCTGAGCCACCACAAGGCTGATATATTACAGCTGAGCCACACCGCCTGATAAATTACAGATGAGCCACACCACCATATATATTACAGCTGAACCACACTGCCTGATATATATCTTATTCTATACACAACAACATACATGTACATAATAATGCAATATCTATAACAGACTGATGTATTTCACTAAAGCTTGTCTCAGGCCAACATGATGACTAAATTGGAATAGTACTCTAACATGACACAGAACAGCCAAAGTAATTTAATTTTACAGGACTAAGTGAAAACACTTTCATTATAACTTTTTTAGATGATGAACGCAGAGGTGAAACTGGCCATGGGGGCAATTTTAAACAGTGATTTGCCAGTAACCACAAACAATATGGTTACTGATGGAGACAGCAACTCCTTCAAAGGAGCAAATGAAGCATAAATAGCCATGTGCGGGAAGCCGATGGAAAGAGTGGCTGACATTCACCAAAAAAACAACAATGAGAAACAAGATAACTTGAATAGTATTTACCCTATGAATTGGGACACCCTATGTTTTGGAACACCCTTATTTTTCATGAAAATATTATTATTTTTTTTTGATAATAAGAATTGGGACACATTAGAATTTTTTTTAAAATCTGATAATTTTTCGCTCCTAAGTTTTGGGACACCTATAATTTTTTATTTTTGGACATTGTTATCTCCGATAATTTCGCATAAATTTAGAAATTTTATCAATTTTAATCCCAAAATATCCATGAAAAACATTGCCTGTGCATCGTAATTTTCTATTTCTGATAATAATAAAAGATTAGGTAAAATAGTTATTGCTCTCTTTATTATTTGAAGTCTATAAATTGCCATACCTGTAACTAATTAATTCCTTTGTTACAAGTTTTAATCCCGAATTATCCATGAAAAACATTGCGTCGAGCATCGTTCCTTTGCTTGTAAACGTGTGATAAAACAATCAAGTGGTACATAGCCTGCTTACACAATTCCCCAATTAACTGACCTATTCATATCTAAACACCGATTTTATGTCGCTGTTTGTTGTATGATTGACAACTGTTTACACGACACCCCAACAAACTGATATTAATTTATCTCTAAACACATGTTCGTTTCATCGAAAAGAAATAACGTAAAAGTGATGCAAGAAACTGTCAGAGTTGACGTCATCGCACATTAGCAAAAGGTCAAAATTAAATTGTGTCGGTGGAAAAAGGAAATAGACATAGCGTGTACTGTACATAACATTATTTAAATTCAATGGGTATAAGCTGTAAACATTGTATTGATGTTTTATGCTATATCAAATATTTTACAAGACAATTTATCGGCATTATTTTTTTTACCAAACATGACTTGATATGCCGGTATAGAATGCATCACTCGTGTCCATAAGATTAGTACTTGCCTGAAGCGTCTATTACTAACTGTAAACTAATCGAGATTGAAACATTTAGACTGGCTCACATTTATTTATTATACTTTACCGCAATGGTAATTTTTGTGGAACCAGTCTGACTTTGTTTCTATTGTGTTCGTATGATGAAATTGACATGATGCCGTGTGTATTTTATTTATGACTGGGGTGTCTGTCTGTCTGTCTGTCTGTCTGTCTGTCTGTCTGTCTGTCTGTCTGTCTGTCTGTCTTCTTTTCTTTATATTTTGCCACACGCCTTCACAGGCATAACCGTGCAGCTGCGCGTCGTGTCTTATATTAATAGAAAAAGAAAAAGTAAAGCATAATAAGGATAAGGGTAAAAAGTAGTGTTAAAGGTGTTAAAACTGCGACAAGATAAAAGAAGATTAAAAACAATCTCAAAATGCTCATGGTTTAGTGTGCTGTAGCTGGCTAACTGCAAGCTTGAATGAATCAAAATCTTGCAGGAGTACAACATCTGCAGGTAACGAGTTCCACTGTACTATAGTAAGGGGAAAGAATGAATACTTGTAGTAATCAACCCTAGTGTGACTCTGTTTGAAAGACATAGAGTGACAATACCTTGATACCCGATGGTTAGCTTCAAAGTAATGAGGTATAGAGATGGCGACGAACTCATGAACAATTTTGTAAAGGAGGCATAAATGCGAATCTGCCCGGCGCTGCTCTAAGGTTCTCTAACCCAGTCTTTCTAACATGTTAGTAATACTGGAGTAATGAGAATAATCATTCATGGTCCAGCGTGCTGCACGTCTCTGAACTCTTTCAAGTTTGTCAATATTGGACCTGGTGTGGGGGTAAAAAATCGTACTTGTGTACTCTAACTTGGGGCGGACCAAGGTTTTGTAGGCACATTCTCTGATCTTAGGGGACTTTACCTTGATGTTCCTCTTGACAAAGCCTAGGGTACTGTTGGCCTTGGCTGCAACTCTGTCTATGTGGGTGTTCCATGACAAATTATTTGAGATGTCTACACCAAGATAGCGAGCATTCTCAGTTGTCTTTAGAATCGGTCCATGAAGTATGTACCTTGTGGGTTTGGGTTTTTTCAACCTTGTTATGTGGACAACTTCACATTTTGATGGATTGAATTCCATATCCCACAAGGCTTACCATCTCTGAACTTTGTCAAGGTCAGTCTGTAAAGTCTGATTGTCTGTCATGCCATCGTTGATCGTAAGGTATGCAGCTGTATCTTCTGCGAATAGCCTTACTTGTGAGGTTATACTTTCGGGCAGATCATTAATGTAGGCAAGGAATAAGATAGGACCCAAGACAGAACCCTGGGGTACCCCTGAAGTGACTTCAATTTTATCAGATTCCTCACCCTCAAAAACTACAGTCTGTGTCCGGTCACTAAGAAATGATCTTATCCAGTGTAGAGAGTTACCTTGGACTCCATAGGACTTGAGTTTATGGAGCAGTTTCTCATGGTTAGCCTTGTCAAATGCATTGCTAAAGTCTAGGAGGATGAGGTCTGTTTGCTAACCTTCGCTGCAACATTTTGCCAAATCCTCTACTAGCATAGCAAGTTGTGTTTCACGAGATCTTTTCTCTCTAAAACCATGCTGCATGTCATTTAGTATGTTGTTTCTGTTCAGATGCTTTACTAGGTTTGAGGCTACTTTATGCCCAAGCACCTTACAAAGAATGCAGGTGAGAGAAATTGGGCGGTAATTAGCCACAACTGACCTGTCTCCCTTCTTAAAAAGTGGTGTCACGTTTGCTGTCGTCCATTCTTTTGGTACTTGGCCCTGTTCCAATGAAAGCTGAAAGATTACCTTTAAGATTGGTGCAATCTCCAATCTTAATTCCTTCAGCACCAAAGGTTTCATCCTGTCTGGGCCGGCAGCTTTGGTGGGGTCGAGATTGCCTAAAAGCTTCAGGATCCTGTTAGTGGATATGTCTATGTCAGGCATGGTGATATTGTTACCTGGTTCTGTTGCTATGTCATCACTATTCATTGGGTTTCTAGCTGAAAGCACTGACTGAAACTGTCTGTTAAGTATGTTGGCTTGGTCAATGGTGTCTGAGTGAATTTTGCCTTCAGATTGTAGTGGTGCGATGCCCTCACTGTCCTTCCTAGTACTCTTTAGGTAGGTAAAAAGACACTTAGTGTTTACCTTTTTATTTTCAGGGTCTTCAGTGGTATTCATACCTAGTAAGTCCTCCAAATACTTACTTTGTGCTAGTTGTATCTTGCTTCTGACAACGTGCTTCCATCTGATGTGTTGACTTCTGGTTTTGGGGCATTTGGTATGCTTGAAACGGTCATAGAGCCTGTTACGTTTTCTTATTGCCCGCCTTATGTCCTGTGTGATCCAGGGTAGCGATTTCTTACCTCTTAGTAACTTGGATGGCACACATTCAAATTGGAATTTGTCTAAGTGTTCTGTAAACTCATTCCAGAGGTCTTGTACCAACTTAGTAAGACTGTATCCCTAAAGGTTCCCATCTTATTTCTAAAGAGCTCCCAGTTTGCCTTTCTGTACATGTATACCTGAGGGGGTTTGATCTTCATCAGTCTTGGTTTAAGGTTAGCCTCAACACTTACAATATCATGGTCACTAAGACCAGGTAAAATGGAGACTTTCTCAACCAGTGTTTCATTCGTTGTGAAGAAAAGATCAAGGACGTTGTAGAAGCGAGTAGGTTCTTTGACTACTTGTATAAGGTTAAAATCATTGAGTATTTCTATGAAATTTTCATACTGACCTCTATGTTGGCACGATGGTAGTAAAGTAGGTGTGTCTGGTTTCCAGTCTATTTTGGGTAGGTTCAACTCGTCTATTAATAATATGGTACCAGGATGTTCGCTTACCTTCTCGAGAGATTTCTGAAGTTCAAGGAGGCTATGTTCATCACATTCATGAGGTCGATAATATGCACCTATGTAGTGGGGCTGGGTTCCAGTTACCTGCAGCTTAGTCCATATTATCTCACAATCACTTTTAAATTGTGGTTCTTGGGAGCATATAAGTGTGTTACTCACCATGATGAATACACCACCGCTGCGCTTCTGTGAACCCTTTCGGTCCTCTCTGAAAAGCTTGAAGCTCTGATGAGCATATATCAGGGGAGAGCCATGTCTCTGTCCCGATAACAACATCTGGTTTTTCATGGTCGACGAGTGTATGAAATTCCCCAATTTTATTCATAATAGAGCGGAGGTTTATATTAAGTAATTTCAACTTATGTGGTTTGTTTACTGAACGTTTTCTATTTGTCTTTTTTGGTGTTGAAGTTAAGGTAAATTCAGCATCTGATACATCCAGAGTGCTGTAAATATTTGGGTCAGATAGGAGAGACATTGAATTACTTGTATCAAAAAAGCTTGAATCAAAATTCGGCAACCCACAATTAAGACATGGCCATGAATATGAATTGTGTTCTATGTGTACTTGGTAGTTTGACTGATTCATCCCAGTGCATACTCGGTGGAACCATGTGTCACAGGAGTCGCATTGGAGGGCTTCCTGTTTCAACCCAACAGCTTCTATTCATATCTTTACGGCTAGGCAGTATGTACCATTTAGAGAGTTTAAACAATGTTTGTTTGTGCATGGACTCGGGCCAGTTGTAAATGATGTAAACATGATGTTTGGGGAATCATGATGTTGGCCACTACTCTCTGTATTACACTGATACCACGGTGGCTTAAATGTGTGTACAATATAACTAAGCAAAACTATGCCAAAAACAGACATGGAACCATCCTTTGTGACAGAACAAACATGGTTAACATAAAGTAAACAAAGAATTCCGTCAAAAATGGCGGGTATGTGACCTCACAGCCCAGCGTTTGATCTTTTGAAAAAATTAAAAAGATCGAGAATCAAGTCACCTTAAATGTATAGAGATAAACTCCAGCACTAAACTTAGTGTTCATAGACAAACCAGTATCAAATTTGATACACAATAAGCATTCTGGTGTTTGCTTTGAAGATTTTCAGACTAGCTCAGAAAGTTTGAAGTATCGACATTGGCGCATGTGCATAATCACTGTGAACTCATAAAATTGGCAACAAAAATTTGACAACACTGTCTTAATTTGTCTTTGCTGCAGGAAAAGTGTGAGAAGAATGTAAAAACTACCGCTTTGCTTATATAATACTTGTCTTAAGCAGCCATTCAAGGGGAGGAGCAAAAGTGACGTTTTTTGTTGCTTTATACAGATTAATTTGCTCTGAAAGCATAGACATGGGAAATAGTAAATAATATTACGACTGTTTAAGAGAAATGGCTGCTTAATAGAGGTGACCGTTTACACAGGTTTGGCTGTATATATCAAAACTACTGCAAAAATGCCTTTGAAAGGAGTTATGCAAAATCATGTGACACAATTTATGTGTAGTCTTTGAGCAAGATATGCATATGCTTAGTACTGGCTCTACCCAGGAAGACTTAGAGTATGATTTGTCTAAGTTGTAAGAACTTGTTTCACAATTGATGTAAAAATAAATAAGTTTAAAACAACTTACAGAATTATTTTGTCCAGTTAAAATGTAAGGTTGAGCTCCAGTAAGGACACAAATATGTGGTTGATAGTCTCCTTTTTGTCTGGTTCTTCACGATGAACAGTTAACAGTTCACACTCACCAGATGCTGTGTCTGAAAATATCATGTGACACAAAGAATAAAAATTTAAAATAGACAAAATTCATTACTTACTGGATGTGTGACATATAACCGGTGACGTGTAGAAAATGTTATTTAAGAGTATCTAATGACTTTTAGACTATCTAAAGTACAACACCAAAACACTTTAATAAATTTATATTATTGACGGTTAAGTGCCGCCGTAGCAGGAGATCGAAGGTTTGAATCCCGGTGGAAGCACTTGGGTTTTTTCTGATGAGGCCGGTTGCTCACCCAGCAGCTAATCAAATTGAGGGGTACTGAATGTCTAACAGCCTGACGCCTGGCAATGGTAGCTTTCGGGAAGTAAGTGTGTACAATATAAAGGTGTCTCATAAGCCCGGTGTGGCTGGCCCTTTTAATAGGGGTGACACTATCATAAACAAACACTTTAATTTATTGTAGATTTACGGTGTTAAAAACAAACAAAAGTTACTAGTATATGAAGTCAAACTCGCTCTTACCTTTAAACAAGACGATAAATAATAAACATTAACATAGTGAATATGTAGAATACTGTCCAAAAGAAAAAATGTTTATCATACATCTCAAAGAAGAAGGCTTCGAGGTTGTGTAAGAATTTCTCCTCACCCATCCTGGCAACACTTTTCACATAGAGAGTGCTTCCAATACTCACTCAGACCTGCGGTCTCCATCCCAGAATCATTGGTAGATGTTCTGTTATCAAAATACATGTTAACTTAAATATTCAATGTTTTATGTTCATTGTCTGAACATATTAACCTTCGATGGCATAAAATAACACTAAATATTTAAACAAACAAATCAGTTTATGTTCAAAGACTAACTGATAACAAGAACATAAATGTATTGCAATAAACTTTTAAGCTCTGTGTATCAGCTTTATGTATACTGCACATGAAAGTCTTCCATGGCCGTTGTCTCATTGCCAACTTAAAATCATCGAACTTTCATTACTGGGATCAGAGGTTTGAGCCGAGCTCAATTCAAAAACTTTATGTGAGAGAGTTTGCCAGTTACTTGCGGAAGGACTGAGGTTTTACTCAAGATTCATTTTGAGGTTTTGCTCAGAGAAAGAATAAGCAGGGGGTCTGGTTAGGTCAGTTGGTAGCATATCTAACTATCAATCAAGGGGCTGTGTGTTTGAATCCCTGTCCGGCCAGCCTCCATGATGATTAAGACAACATTGTGTTTCATTGTCATTCATCTCCCACTGCCGATTCAAGTAGACAAGCAGGATAGCAGTGAAGTGGATAATGTTGCCTGCACACACCAGAGGATGTGGGTTCCATCCCCAGCTCAACCCGATGCCTCTCAAATAACAACACTCAGTACTGGTTTAAGATTCAAGAGCAAATTATATTTACTTTGAGCTTTCTTCACAATCAAACTAATGGTATAATACATTAACTAAGTGGAATGGTTTCAGCTACTTGCAGAGATGAGTGTGCTCTAGTACAGGTTAACTTTCCAGGATTCCAGGAAGGAACGGTTTGATTTACTGATCGTCTGTTAGCCCTTGATGGCATGAAATGATGCTTATATTCAAAACAATTGTAGGGCATCATGTCATGTATATCATTCTTTAATTCCAAGACATGAAAACAACGATTACAACAAATTTCAAACAATTTCACTCGATACATAATTCACACATTTCACATAATACAAATACGGTTTTAAATGAGAATGAAAAAACAAATTATTGCTTAACAGGCTAATTTAGTAAGTAGCAAACCAAAACAATTTTTATGCCCCCCAACCCCCCCAAAAATTTTGGGGTGGCATATAGTAATCGCAGCGTCCGTCCGTCTGTCATTCCATCCGTCCGTCTTCCTGTCCGGTATTTCGTTTCCGGCCTGTATCTTTGTCATGCATAGATGGATTTTGTTGATACTTTGTACAAATGATCAACATAACATGACGACTGTGTCGCGTGTAAGACCCACACCCGTACCTAAAAAGGTCAAGGTCACAATTTGGGTTTGTTTGACAACACTTCGTTTGTGTGAGATTTCATGTCCAGCCTGTAACTTTGTCATGCATAGATGGATTTTATAAATACTTGCTACAAATGATCAACATAAAATGGCGACGTGTCTCAAGTAAGACCAACACCTGTACCTCAAAGGTCAAGGTCACAATTTGGGTTTGTTTAAAAACACTTTGAGTCTGTGAGATTTTGTGTCCGGCCTGTAACTTTGTCATGCATAGATGGATTTTAATGATACTTGCTACAATTGATCAACATAATATGATGACGTGTCGCGAGTAAGAACCACAACCATACCTCAAAAGTTAAGGTCACAATTTGAGTTTGACAACACTTTGAGTCTGTGTGAGATTTCATGTCCGACCTGCAACTTTGTCATGCATATAAACTTGTTATAAATGATCAACATAACATGACGACGTGTTGCACTTAAAACCCAAACTCCCACTTCAAAGGTCAAGGTCACATTTTAACTTTGTTGGACAACACTTTCAGTCATTTTGACATTTATTGTCCGATCTGTCATCTATTGATACATTTTAAAAACACTTGGCTCAGTTGATCAACATGACATAATAAAGTGTCACATGTAAGACCCAGAACCTTTCCTCAAAGATCAAGGTCACACTTTTAATTGTCTTGATATTGTGAGTTTGATCTGTGACTTTGCCTTTAACTTGACTCAATTTATCAAGACTGACTGTATAGTTTTTATTTACCCTCGCATTTTGGCGAGCATGAACAGATGATTAAAAATAAATTGATGAATATGAATGACATATGAAGGATGAGTAAAGATATATGACGCTTATATCCATATTTGCTATTTTACATATTTATCAATTACATATCGTAATCGACCTTTCTTTTATCATGTTTATTTACATGGATTCCTTTTGATTATCTAATCTTTGTACAACATTTATTGACATATTTTTTAAGTAACTGTGATGAATTTTTTTTATTCACCCTATAAATTTTATAAATAATTTTACTTTGATATTCTTTGTGCAACTTATATTAACTACTGTAGAGTATATTCTCATGTTATATATTAATATTTTATTGATTTAATTTGTTAATTAGTTTAATATATTGTTAGTCTTGCGTAACTCTGTATTGAATGCTTATGACACTAATTACGTCATATGACATTCCCTATCATCACTATGCAGTAGTATTTACTGATATTGGTAAACCATATAGCCCTATACCTAAGTATATTGCTATTTATATACTATATGTGTATATAATTATAGTACACTATTATATATGATAAAATAAAAGTAGATAAACATTGAAGAGTGTACTATTTATATACAATGTTTGTATATAATTATAGTACAATATTATAATATATGTTAATTTTTTAAAAAATTATGAAAGAATGAAAAGTGTACTATTAACTTCATTTGAAGTAACACTATATTATCGGCAGGAACTAGGGTTTGTCAAAAAGTAATCACCCGTGGAGTAGTATACAAGTCATTTTCCACAATCCAATATGTAAACTGAGTTACGCCAGTATGATAAGTGGCAATAGTGTGTAATTTACCATATCCTGTTTCAGCTTTGCAATATTATATTTAGTACATCGCATGGTTAAGATTTGACCAACCCCTGTTAATCTCCCAGGGTGTGTCACGTAGTGGTACACAGTGGTTTAAAATTAAACTAAAAAATTATATAGTTAAATTGTGAAATTTGTAAATAAGCACCCGGCAGATTGCTCATACCTAAAAAGCGCCATCATTAAAAAATGTTTTAAAAGATCCGTTATCTCCTCAGATCAGATCTGCTGAGAACTGATTAACAAAGGGCTGTCACTTATAATATTAAAATAGTCTTCTGTAATTCTAAATTGAATATCTTGTTATTTTATAAACACAATATTCCCTAGAGCCATATACAGTGTTTAACATTGTATAGGGACTTATCTAATGTTCAACTTAAACTACGGTATAATAATAACATGTGGAGTTCCAAATTCTATCAATTATATTAATTGAAACTTGTGTTTAAAACACAAACACACAAAAAATCCAGTAGAAATAACAATGTTTAACTATTACATGTTGTTTTTAATTCATTATACTAATTTATCAAGATGACATGATGTGTCATAAGTAAGACCTAGACCCATACCTCAAAGGTCAAGGTCACACTTTTAGTATGTATGACAACACTTTGAATCTGTTTGAGATTTCAAGTCTGTCCTTTAACTTTATCATACATGGATGGACTTCAAAATCACTTGGCTCAATTTATCAACAATTGATCTGTAACTTTGTCTTACATTTATGGATTTTAAAATAGCTTGACACGAGTGATCAGCATGTCATGATGATGTTTCAGCAGCATTTAACTGTTGAAATACCCAGACCATTACATCAGATGTCAAGGTCAAGGTTACACAAAGGTCAAGGTCATGCTTTAATGTAAAAAAACATGAAATTGCATGTCTAGTCTTAAACATCAGTCCATTACTCTTGATATTCATGGATACATCTGTAATTATTATAACATAATTATATTGTTATGTTTCAACGACCAATTGGGGGGCATGCAACACTTACCAGTGAGATTCTTGTTTTATATTAGAAAATCTGTGAAGTGAAGATTTTCTATATGTCCTTATCATTCAACTGTCAGAAGAATTTCTGAAAAGTGCCTAGATGGTTAGTTTGGCGGGAATTGGAAATTGTTAATTTACCAATCATGCAATATTTACCCATCATGCAATAAAATCGCTCACTCATTGCTCACTCATTCGCTCAATTACTTAGTGCAAAACATAAATGTATACAAACAGATACACTGATATCACAAACAATTGAAATGGACTATAGATCTATTTACACACGCCAGAGTACTTGTGATCAGGAGGATATTCCTTGACATGTTACGGTTTCTTATTTATTAATAGCATCAAGTACTTAATCAGTGTAGTTTCCTTTAGACTGATTTTATTATATTCACAGCAAATAAAATAATAAAGTAAAATAATGGGTTTAATTATGATTAAGTTTTCTTAATCAATTGATGGTAAGTTACAAGTTACTACCTCAACTAAATCTTAAACCTGACTGAAAAAATATATTAGTAAAAATAACTAAAATGCTGATATTACACATTAAAAATTGCGAAATTCTCTGCAGACAGACGTCAAACGTAATAAATGGTCTGGGACATATTTGATGGTGAAGGATATGACCACTGTCCATATCTATCAGGAGGTTTCCTCTCTCTGCTGGATCTCTTTACTGCTGGGGAGTTATTTGTCAGATATTGCAGTCTCTGCACTTCATCCAAAGGCGGATTTACAACTGGGGGTTCCTCCTGGACAATCGGGATTGCAGGGAGGGATTCCTCATGTGAAGTTGAAACTTCGGGGGTTGGGATACTATCAGACCTGTGTGAAAGGATGCCTGAACGACGGTAAGAGTCATCAGTATTATTCTGGCGTGTTGAACTGTACCTGTTGCAATAATTTACATTATTGCTAGTTCGAACAGTACCATGAGTATCGACAGGTGGGGAACTGTCAAGAGTATACCCATCCAAAATTTCAATCGGTTTAGCTGCAAAACTAACTTTAGGTTTGCGCCTGGCAGGAAAAACATACTAAGTACTGTCAGACTCAGTCTCAGACTCGGAACTACTGGATACTGATAATTCAGAGCCACTGTACTAGGGTGCTGCTTCAACAGCTGTTTTGGGTTTACAGGGTTTCTTGGACATTGGTTTAGTAAGAACAGGGGGGAAAAAAGAGAAGGGGAGGAGCATATTTCTATGCAGGGTTCAAATCCCCTTTATTACATCCTCTCTTTTGACTCTGCAAACTTGGACATCTAAGTTCGGAATAGAAACAACTGTGTAAGGGTTGTTATCCCATTTGTCCGCAAGTTTATTCTATCCCTTTAAACCAACGTTCCTCACAAGAACTGGATCACCTTCATCCAGTTTCGACTCTCTGACCTTCTTGTCATAATTGGCTTTATTCTGCGAATCCTTGGCAGCTGCTGAATAAGCAAACTGGAGTCTGGCTTTCAGTTTTTGGGCATAAGTATGAGGCTCTGCAGCTGCCTCATTACCTTTTGGGGGTTGTTCCAAGGTATGCGTCAACGGAAAGTCTCAGATGCCATCACAATATAAGAAGGTGGGGTGAAAAACCTGTTGAATCGCTTTTAGTGGCGTTATATGCTTGGACAGTTGGAGCTATGAATGACTTTGGGTCAGACTTTTGTTGGCTATAGACAAAATGTTGAAATTCTGCACAAATCTCTATATAACTATTTCAAAGATTTCTTTTTTTTATTAAAATAAAATGTATATTTTATTATATATTTATTTGTTTTAATATCTTTCATTCTGAATGAAATAAGCTCATACTACAGAGATTTCTATATTTGTTTCTGAACAATACTGTTACATGTATATTGATTTACTGTTTTTATATGTACATGGAAATACACAACTGTTATATTATACCCTAACATTGATTTTTAATTTGGATATTAATTATAACAAAATTATACATTTTGTTTACACAAATATAAGGAAGTCACCCAGGAATAATATACCCAGTCCAGTATGTGATCTTGACCATTAAGGTAACTGCCCAGGTGATGCGCACAATATGTTGTCCTATTATGCTGAACACTTGTATCAAGTTGTTTGAAAATCGGTTCATGCATTTGGAAGTTACAGACTGGATACGACCATTAATGCAGAATATGGAAATATACAGCCTCAATATGTCAAAGTCCTGATTTTGACATTCACTTTTGAGGTAGCCATCCAGTAGATATCATTGTTCAATGGTTATGTGTATGACGTTAACTCTATCATTATTTCCTCCTTTTTGTAGACTTGATTATTGTAAAGTATCGCTATAATAAGAAATTTTTCCATAGTAAATCTAAATTTGAAATTTACATTTATTCCAGAGAAATGTTCTATCGTTTGTTGATTCTTTAGAAAGAATATGATACTATCTAATTGAACACATATTTAATAACTTATGTGATCAATTAAATACACTTACCTTAATATGTCCCTCTTTGTGTCCTCATGACTGTTGACTACATCTACTGCCCTCATCATTGTTGGATCCTGTGGACAAGTGACAGGACAACTGCTGGCAGCCGCAGCCTGTCTCTGTTATCTATCATTGTCAACCAACTCCTTCCTGCATGCCAAAACTTTCTGCAGAAAGACACAACATTTTGATGGTACAGGTACATGTAAGATTTAGTACAGCCAGTAAGTTTGCATCATACATTGTTAACTGTTGTATAAATGATATCCAGAACTATTACATCAATAATCTGGATTCATGCATTGTTTTTAAATAATACAATGTATTAAAACAATGAACAATTTTTTTTTTTAAATGGAGTGTTATGACATATTTAACACGAAACAGGTTCAATAATATATGAACCAGCATCCTTCCAAGAGGACATGTAACTCATGTAAACAAATTAATCACCTTTCAAAACATTGGCAATTCTAATGGCAACAAATGGACAGATGATCATTTCAGGGGAATTTTTTTGGAAGTTCCTCTAAAATTGTGGGGTTGCTACTGTGCCCACTTAAAGAAGTTTTATTTGTGTTTAACATATGTAAAACAGTGACCCATGTGATGACCCCTGACCTCTATCCTCTCGACTACTGCCCCCCTTTGATTTTAATTTGATTAATCATTAGTCTCAAGCAATATTTTCTCGCTTATATAATATATAATCACTTAAATACAACAAAGTATTTATAATTTTGATACATTTTTTAAAGAATAATATGTAATGATTTATTGCAAGTGTCTAACAATAGTTTTTTAATCACGTTATATGGACCCCAATGAGAATAAGTCCTCGGATTTCACCGGGTTTTTCAAGCATTTCATGTCACTTTAAGATTCATTTTTATTTCATTTTTAGCTTATTTTTTCAACATGTATGCTGAATACTACTATAATTTCATATTTCAGAGAGAAATGCTTTTTAAAGTTTCATTTAAAATGTGCTTTGATAAACCCTGTGGCAGGGGTATTTGTGGTCGAATCACGCTGGTTCAAGAACATGTCCGAGATCTTGTGGTTATATAATTGCTGTTCAAATTTGGTTAAGATTTAATGATTTATTGAATATTTAGCATAATTTTTATGCCATCGAGGGCTAACAGACGATCTGTTAACCTAACCACTGTTTCCTGGGATTAACCAGTACTCCAGCACACCCCATCTCCGCAAGTAACTGATAACTTTCCCACTTGAATCAGTGGTGAGAGACGAATGATAATGAGACACAATGTCGTATATCAATCATCACGGAGACTGTTGCCGGGCGGGGGATTCGAATAGATTTAATGAAAAATGGCGGTGCTTTGCGCCTACAATGTTTTCCCTATATAAATCTATGTAAAACAGTGATCCCTGTGGCAGCCCCAAATATGAGCCCAGGGACCCGACTTCAACAAACCTTTGAGGAGACCTCCATGTAATGCTACATGTAAAATACATAATGTCTAAGCATTGAATTTTCAGAGAAATGTTTTTTAAAGTTTCACTTAAAATTTGCTTATAAGCCCTGTGGTTCGAGCATATGTGGTCAAATCACGCTGTTCAATAACTTGTATGAGATCTTGTGGTAATATAACTGCTGTGCAAGTTTGGTTAAGATTCAATAAAAAATGGGGAGCTATTGCGTCTACATTTTCCCTATTAAACTCTATGTAAAACCATGACCCCTGTGGCGGCCCCATATTTGACCCCAGGGACCTGACTTCAACAAACCTTTTAGGGGACCTCCATGCAATGCTACATGTATAATATCTAATGTCTAGACCTTTTTAACTTTTAGAGTAAATGTTTTTTAAAGCTTCACTTAAAATGTGTTTATAAGCCCTATGGTTGGGGCATCTATAGTCAAGTCACACTGGTTCAAGAACTTGTTCAAGATCTTCTGGTCATATAACTGCTGTGCAAGTTAGTTAAGATACTATGTAATATGGGCGGTGGTATCATGTCGCCTTTGGCCATTAGAATTAATAAAAACAAAATACACGTCTCGGTGACAGTAGCTAACAGAAAATATCAACAATTTATAAACATGATCATGTTGCTGAAATAGAATGGTCAACATACGAAACACTATATACACATGGTAGCATTTCAATCAAGGGAGATAAGTTGTATTTCCTATGCTCTACTAAATTACGTATTACTTCAAACTGGAATAGCAGTCACAGAGGAAACTTATATTTTTGGAAATAATTTAAGTTACTATCATCATATCAAATAGAAATTAGCATTGTTTTACCTAATTTAGGCGAGCTCAAGCTTTAAAAAAATGTTGGCTGCTGTGACATAGTTTTTTATGTGGGGTAGGTAGGTAGCTTTTTTTTTCCTCCAGAATTTGATTTTGCAGCAATTTTGCATAGTCATTTTAAACAAAATTTGAAATTTTTGAAAATCAATAAAAAAATTTTTGGAGACCTGCAATTTTCAGAGGGTAGGAGCACGACAAACATTTTTTTAAAACCGGCCTGAGAGAGGATTTCTCTTACCATGCAATACCAAGGTTGAAGATAAATTTGTCTATCCTACCCTTAAGCACCATGCACCTTGTAATATTTTGTATACCTCTGAGAAAAAGTAAATAGAAATCAACACACTAAGACAACTGGCTTCTGTTTCACCAACATTTTACTTAATTACTTAAAAACTTAACTAAGTTTTGACTGGTTATTTATCTATTATATAATCAATATCATTGACACAATATGCAGTTTAACTGAAACCAGTCTAAAATCATGATCACCTGGCTGCTTTTCTTAGATTTAAGTTTTTAAGTATTTAAGTATGTGTTGGTGAAACAGGAGCCAGTTCACACAGTTGGAAGGAAAAAGCAACAAACACAACAATAACCAAAGTGTTTTATATGCCTCTGTCCCCTTTATCCACCATGTTTTTGATATTATCATAATGCAAGTCCTAATATTACAAGACTTATACCTCTATAATTCTGCTAAGCTCATTAAATGATGATTTACTCTAGCTGCAGTATTTCAGTGCCAGATTCTGCAGATTTGTTGACAACTCTGTCTGGAACACTGATACCACCCCGGGGCCAACTCTATCTTCCAGTCTGTCCATACAGTATTCTGCCACCTGAATCATAAAATTCTCCAATGCTGGCTGTATTGCTAGGGTTGTTTGTAGATATGGTCAGCTTTCTCCAACTGGCTGCTAATGGTGGATATTGCCTGAAATACACATGAAATATACATAATATTATACATGTACATTTTTAATTGGGTTTAAAACATTTTTCAATACATTACAAGTTATGCATGAAGTTTTCCCCGTGAAAGAAGACCTCAGAATGAATCTGAGTAAAATCACTAACTTTCCACTAGTAACTGGCAAACTTTCTCATATTTAATCTATCGGTAGACTGAACAGAGCTTGAACATTGAGGTAAATGATTTTGAGCCAGCAACTTAGACAACCAGATCACAGACAGATAATTCTATAATTCTTCATAACAATTTAGACCAAGACTTCTAAAGCAGTGTACCGACTTCTATATCTGTTGTCGGACCAACATAAGCTAGCTACCAGTATAATTTATAAGCTTTTGAAAACAATATAAAATTTCCAACAATGTGATACATTTCGTCCATATTAACTACACAATCTATAACAGTGTTTTATTTTCCAAAGAAATGACACAAACATGGGTAAAATTAATGCCACTTTCGAAGGACTTTGCCACTTTCAAGGACTTTCACATGTTTAACAGATGCAATATTTCTTTGCACTTCTTAAAATGCTACAGTGTATAAGGAACAGTTTGACCTGTGTCGTATCAAATAGAGATATTTGCAGACATTTTTTATAATTTAAGCAGCTTTGCAAATCCATACTAGTATTTCTGCGTTAAAACATATTGTCTCCACAGATGCTGCAGGGTGTAGGTGGGTACAGATGTACTGTATCTCAGAAATTGTATTGTAGTGTCTCACTTATAGACTGTAGGCTGACATAGAAGTGTTCATATTCTATCATAAGGGCCGGGCCCCGATTAGCTCAGTCGGTAACGTGTTTGACTATCAATCCAGGGGTCATGAGCTCGAATCCCCGACTGGCAACAGTCTACGTGATGATTGATATACGACATTGTGTCTTATTATCATTCGTCTCTCACCACTGATTCAAGTGGGAGAGTTATCAGTTACTTGCAGAGATTGGGTGTGGTCGAGTACTGGTTAATCCCAGGAAAAAGTGGTTAGGTTAACTGATCGTCTGTTAGCCCTCCATGGCATAAAAATGACGCTAAATATTCAATCAATCAATCAATCAATCAATCAATCAATCAATCAATCAAATGTTAAGGTTAAATGCTATAAATGGGATGTGGAAATTCACCTACAAAACAAAGATTGGAACATTACAATTATTTATGTAATCATTATATTTGAAATAATAATATTTCACCATTTGAAATAATAATTTGTGTATCTGTTAAAAGATTTTTTATTTTGCATAGAGAAAGCTCATTGCTTGTATGAGCCACTCTCTGGTGCGCTTCCTGGGTAGAACCAATATTAAGTGTTGTTTTTTGAGAGACAACCTCTGGTGTGAGTGTCCAACACTTTATCCACTACACTACTGCTCTGTTTGTATTAAGAGTTGACCTTCATATTTTGAATGATGTTTTAATTTATTTCCAAGATGTCAGACTCATGAATAAGAACCCCAGTAACTGACATTTTTTCCCAAAATGACTTTTTTTCAATAATTTGGTATATAAAGGTAAGTTACACTCACCTCCTATCAAAATATGGTGGTTGAAATTTTTTTTTTTTTAATGTTTTAATTCAAAAAATAGAAAAATCCAGTAACTGCATTCATGATTTTTCTCAGCGCAAAACCCCAGTAAGTGCACTTACTGAGTTTTTGCACTAAGTTTTTAAAGTACAATACAAAAAATCAATAATGCAAAAAAACAGTATTATCTATGATTTTATAACTTTCCTGCACTATAACTTTTTATTGACACTCCCTCCCCCTTGAAAAGTAAAAAAATATCTGGATCTGAATGACAGCAGCATGTTTTTAAATTCTATAGATATAAATGTATTAAATTTTTTTGATTGTAATTCTGGTGATAGAGAGGATGGCAGTGAGATTGGTGATAGAAGTGATGATAGTGAGATGAATTATTATAGTGGTAGTGTTGGAATGGCTGGTGATAGAGGGGATGGTAGTGAAATTTGGTGATAGAAGTGATGATAGTGAGATGAATCATTAAAGTGGTAGTGTTGGTAAATCTGGTGATAGAGGGGATGGTAGTGAGATTTATGATAGAGGTGATGGTAGTGAGATGAATTATAGTGGTAGTTTTGGGCAGTCTGGTGATAGAGGGGATGGTAGTGAGATTTATGATAGAGGCGATGGTAGTGAGATGAATTATTAAATTGGTAGTGCTGGTAAGTCTGGTGAAAGAGAGGATGGTAGTGAAATTGGTGATAGAGGTGATGGTAGCGATGAATTATTGAAGTAGTCTGGTGAAAGAGGGAATGGTAGTGAGATGAATTATTATAGTGGTAGTGTTTGTAAGTCTGGTGATAGAGGCGATGGTAGTGAGATGAATTATTATAGTGGTAGTGTTGGTAAGGTCTGGTGATAGAGGGGATGGTAGTGAAATTGGTGATAGAGGCGATGGTAGCGAGATGAATTATTATAGCGGTAGTGGTGACAAGTCTGGTGATACAGGGGATGGTAGTGAGACTGGTGATAAGTGATAGAGGCGATGAAAGCGAGACGAGTAATTATAGTGGTAGTGGTGACAAGTCTGTTGATACAGGGGATGGTAGTGAGATTGGTGATTAAGGCGATGATAGCGAGATGAGTTATTATAGTGGTAGTGGTGATAAGTCTGTTGATACAGGGGATGGTAGTGAGATTGGTGAAAGAGGCAATGATAGTGAAATAAATTATTAAAGTGGTATAAGTAACAAGTCTGGTGATACAGGGGATGGTAGTGAAATTGGGGATTAAGGTGATGGTAGTGAGATGAATTATTATAGTGGTAGTGGTGGTAAGTCTGGTGAAAGAGTGGATGGTTGTGAGATGAAAAGTGATAGTGGTGGTAAGTCTGGTGATAGAGGCAATGGTAGTGAGATGAATAGTGGTAGTGGTGGTAAGTCTGGTGATAGAGGCAATGGTAGTGAGATGAATTGTGGTAGTGGTGGTAAGTCTGGTGATAGAGGCAATGGTAGTGAGATGAATTGTGGTAGTGGTGGTAAGTCTGGTGATAGAGGCAATGGTAGTGAGATGAATTGTGGTAGTGGTGGTAAGTCTGGTGATAGAGACGATGGTAGTGAGATGAATTGTGGTAGTGGTGGTAAGTCTGGTGATAGAGGCAATGGTAGTGAGATGAATAGTGGTAATGGTGGTAAATCTAGTGATAGAGGCAATGGTAGTGAGATGAATAGTGGTAGTGTTGGTAAGTCTGGTGATAGAGGCAATGGTAGTGAGATGAATTGTGGTAGTGGTGGTAAGTCTGGTGATAGAGGCAATGGTAGTGAGATGAATTGTGGTAGTGGTGGTAAGTCTGGTGATAGAGGCAATGGTAGTGAGATGAATTGTGGTAGTGGTGGTAAGTCTGGTGATAGAGGCAATGGTAGTGAGATGAATTGTGGTAGTGGTGGTAAGTCTGGTGATAGAGGCAATGGTAGTGAGATGAATTGTGGTAGTGGTGGTAAGTCTGGTGATAGAGGCAATGGTAGTGAGATTAATTGTGGTAGTGGTGGTAAGTCTGGTGATAGAGACAATGGTAGTGAGATGAATAGTGGTAATGGTGGTAAATCTAGTGATAGAGGCAATGGTAGTGAGATGAATAGTGGTAGTGTTGGTAAGGTCTGGAGATAGAGGCGATGGTAGTGAGATGAATAGTGGTAGTGGTGGTAAGTCTGGTGATAGAGGCGATGGTAGTAAGATGAAGAATGATAGTGGTGGTAAGTCTGGTGATACAAGGGATAGTAGTAAGATTAGTGATAGAGGCAATGGTAGTGAGATGAATAGTGGTAGTGTTGGTGAATCTATTGATAGAGGTAATGATAGTGAGATGAATAGTGGTAGTGTTGGTAAGTCTAGTGATAGAGGTGATGATAGTGAGATGAATAGTGGTAGTGGTGGTAAGTGTAGTAAAAGAGGGGATGGTACTGAAATTGGTGATAGAGGCGATGGTAGTGCAATGAATAGTGGTGGTAAATGTGGTGAAAGAGGGGATGGTTCTGAGATTGGTGATAAGAACCGATGGTAGTGCGATGAAAAGTGGTGATAAATGTGGTAAAAGAGGGGATGGTACTGAGATTGGTGATAGAGGCGATGGTAGTGATATGAATGGTGGTTGTGGTGGCAAGTCAGGTAAAAGTGTTAATGATAGAAGGAATTCTACTGAGATGAATAGTAAAATAGATGGTACTTGTGATAAGAGTTGTAATATAGAAATGAGTGAGAATACAGTTGATGATGATGATGATGATGATGATGACAGACCATTGATTTATTAATCCCTCACACCTCTGAACTCAATAGCCCTTGGCCTCTAATGAATGTCAAATGGGAAATATCTTAGTTGTAGAAAATCAAAGTAAGGGGAGAAAAAGAAAGAAACAGGAATCTAAATGGAAAAGAAATATTATAAAAAAATAAAAGAAACAGAGGTCTAAGCTATACAAGTCATTCTGGGGTGAATACATATGCTAAATCAGTTAAAAAAGGTTGTGGATTGCTTTGTAAAAATAAATTGCAACTACATATTACAGAAACCCAAAGGGAAACTTTATTCAATGATTTCTGGGACCTTGGTAATATTGATCGCCAAACAGACTATATGTTTAAAACAATTCTAGAACAACAAAGAGTTAGAATTCTAAACAAGACCAATGGTAAAAGGAAGGTTTCAAAGAAATACTGTTTGTTTATTAATGGTAATAAAGCAGCCAACTTGTCCGTTAATTTATAATTATTTTTTAGCATAACTGGCAAATATAGTTATAGTTACTATAAATGTTGAATGACTTCTATTGTAATAAAATTAATGAAAATTGACACGTTATTTATAATATCATGACTAAAAACAACACATTTTTAGATAAAACACTGCTAAAAGATGAAAATTGTGGCATTTTTTTTTAAATTACTAAAGATTATAATTGATAGATACTGCTCAAATAATGTTAAGAAATTTTTTCATTGCGTTATGAAGTACAGGAATAGTTTTTATAAAAGAGAAATATGAATCATTCTGTTTATGGTTTTAAAACAGTTTAGAATTCCAAAGAGCTTTCTATTCATGCCTATTGTGAAGCTTAATAAATATCAGTGTAAGAAAAGAAATGTTTCATTTAAATATTATTTGATTTTTTAATTTAACAAGAGGCCCAAGAGGGCCTGAGGATGCTCTACTGACTCATGAACCCTCGGGGTGGGGTCATTTTTAACCCTAGGGACACCATTTGAACAAATCTAACAAAACTATAATTGGTCATCATTACTACAGAAACATTTTGAAAATCTGTCGGGACGTTCATGAGAATAAGATTTTTTAAGTTTTGGACTATTTTTAGTAATGGCGGCCATATTGAATTTCAGATCGAAAAAAAAAATCTTCTGTATAGTCTCCTATGCAACAGAAACATGAATGTGAAGTTTCAGTTTAATTGGTCTAGTGGTTTCAGAATAGATGAAAGAAAAAGAGAGTCCCCTTACAAGGCCC